>JBBPPX010000276.1:0-35135 GCA_038092235.1 Leccinum boreale | reverse complement strand
ACCTCCGGGTTTTCAGTAGTGTTACAGATCGCGCGGAGAATAGTCGTCTTGCCAGCGTTCGCCCGCCCAATGATAAGGATCCTGAAGCGGCCAAATTTCTCTCGGATGTTTTCAAAACCGCCTGTCTTGTTTGACTCCATGTCTGGATTGCGAGTGTGAAAGTATTGTTGAAGAAACTGTGGAAACGTAGAGTTGAAGCAGTAGTCACCGAGGGAGGAAGTGGAAGTTCGATCGATCCCAATCTACTTCCGACACCCAGGATTCCGAGTCGGAGATCATTTTGGTCCGTCTGCTGTTTTTACTTGATTCCATGGCCCAGGCTTCTTCCGGAGGTCTGGAACATGGCTTTCCCCTAAATGCATTATGATACTTGCGATCATATGTACAGGTTTTAGTAAACGTTGAGTTGAATCAGGTCCATGTGTTCTAAAGTACTCTATCAGTTCCACGTGTGTGCTCTGGCGCACGATGAAGGTATATATTCCATCCGAGTGCTCTACCAAGCATGGCAACGAAACTGCCAAAATAACTGGGGCGCGCCTTAGCGTGGGCCAGTTTCGAATTTCAAAGAAGGTGGGGGCGAGAGCAGCACGAGCAGCACAGCCGCATCGTTCGCCAATAACTACTCAACCAGTTTCAATGCACGGCAAACTTGGATCTCATCCGCAACCGCGCGCCGATGTGATGAAAGACGAATCTATGTGCGTGGAAGGAGGGTTACCAAAGTCAGCGCGTCATGTCTTGCGAGAAAACGAGGAGAGAAGAAAAAAGCAACACTCACGGCAACGGTGCCATTGCGGTCGTCAAACCCGCCAGCAACGCCGTTGCGCCGACCGTACCCAGCTTCGTGTACATGGCACCCGCAAAGAGCGGGAACGCAGCGGCAAATACAGACCGGAGCGCGCTATTGCTCGCCATCGCCGAGGCCGCGATCGGGCGGTACGCGGTGACGAGGTACGTCCATGTGGACGTGAACACGAAATAAACCCCGGCACCGAACGGGGCCGAGGCGATAATGGGCACAATCCAGTAAACGTGGGCGTATGTAGTGAATGCAAGCCAGAAGAGGCCTATGAGGAAGGGGCGGGGAGTTACATTGAGTGTGGGCACGCCAACCAATGGATCAGGGAGGAGCAAAGACGTACCGACGGGGACGAGGATGGCACCGACCTGGCCCATGATGAGTCGTACCTCTGGCGGCGGCTTATTGTCGTATTTGGCGGCTTCTCTGCCAAAGTGTCTGAGGCTCTTCGTGAGAATTCGAGCTCCATTGGAAAGATAAAACAAGGTCGTACTTGTTCCAAAACGGTTGCGTGAGGAGAGCAGAGACCATGCCGATGCCTATTCCGAGGAAGGCGAGACCAGTCATGTCGTAGCTGAAGTGATGGACATCTCCAAATATGACTGGATATGCTTGAAACGCGAGGTACAGGATACCCAGAAGCAGCGCATTCCTTGAACGAAGGAGAATGGGTCGGACGCCAAGGATGGATCAGGGTAAATAAGCTGCCATACCATGCATCCAACAACAAGGCCATCCGATCAAAGAATATCAATTCTGTTGGTCATTATCAGCGATTCTGAAAAAAATGTGCGACAAAAAAACGAAAGATTGCTGCGGAACGTACGGAACGGTCGGCAGCAGCTGACCATGATAGCACTTGCCAAATTGCCTTGCACCTTGTCTAGGGGTGCATAATAATTCGGATCTCCCGCAGTCTTGCGTAGCCTGCAGAAGATTTGAGGAAATCGCAACACTTGGACAACGTGGATGACTACCTGACTGCCTTTTTCTTCAATATAACAGGAGCATACGTTTCCGGGACAAACTGGAGGCGTGGCCCGATCTTCAACAAATCGTGACGGACGGGGAGATGTATGTCAGATTTACCAGAAAGAGCAAAACGGTTTCGACAAAGATCCAACACAGCAAGAACCAGTAGGTCCATCTCCAGGACACGTTCTGTTGGGACCGAGCTCAAACACCGGCACACCACCATCGAATCCAACTTACTTGATTGATGAATCTGTGAGAACGAAAGTCAAAAGGTACGTGAGACACCGAAAAAACGATGTCATAGTAATACATGCATACATACCCTGAAATCAAAGGTCCCATCACAGGACCGATGAAAGGCGAGCTTGACTCGCCGCTCAGCCATCTTCCCTGATCAAATTCATTAAACTTACATGGTGTAGACAGCCATCGGACTACAAATTAGTGTAGGCGGACAGACGAAAACGTGCGCAACTCACTTTGCCACGGTAGCGTCGGGAAACATGTCGCTGACGCTACCGCCGGCGACGCCCAGGAACGCAGAACCGCAGAATCCAGTGATGAGCCGGAAGACAAGAAACACGGCTACGTAGTGCTCAATAGGAGGATTACGAGATGACAACGCAGGGCGTGGCATACCAATGTTTGGAGCAAAGGCTACCGGAAAAGTAAGAAGGAAGAAGAGAACGTATGAGACCCGGTATAGTATACTTCGGCCTAGATCAAAGTCAATGGGAGGCTCTCAGCAAAAGGATGTCAACGCACCATACACCTCGGACAAGGGACCGATAAGGAGAGGGCCGGCACCAAGCCCAGTGACATAGAGACTGATGGCAAGAATCGATACCTCATGCGATACATGAAATGTTTCAGAAGACCCCGTTTCTGCAAAGGCAGCCTAACAGAGTCTGCTAAGGCAACGAGCCAGACCAGCAGGCGAAAAACACGAACCACGGAGGACGCACAAGCGACGCAGAGGGCGGCAGAACTGATGACGACGACGGCAACCCAGCGCCTGAGAGTGGACATGCACTTGGGATCGTCTTCGGGCTCCAGGGTGACGAGATAAGGATCGATGTCCTCCTTACTGGAAGACTGGATGGCTTCTGGTGCGCCATTGACGGTGGGAGCGAGCGTCGACGATCTAGCGGACATGATCGAGAGCTACGGGGCCGACTGGCACTGGCGACGGTGGTGGAAAGCCGTGCGACGTCGTGAGGTTTGGCAGCGGGAGTATTGCACGCACCATGTCGATAATAATAACATGGGGCATGAGAGGAATGGTTAAGAATGCGGCGGCCGCTGGCTAGGACAGTCGGGCTTCATAGCGTACTCTGCTGGGATAATCAGCCTCTACGACAGTGTAATCAGGATACGGTCGGAAGTAGCGTAGATAGCCCTCTGGTGTAATACTCAGCTCCGGCGGCCGCCTGACTGGTCAGCCATTCTTGAGGTTCCTGTTTGATCAGACAGGCTTACCAATGCGCGACATTAATATGTATGTGTATCCGCAGATGAGGAGGAACCTCATGATCAAGCAACGGATCCGGAAATGAGGTGCGACGGATACGATGCAGGGCCGAGCGAGCTTGTGACAATAATTCGGATGGACCACGGACTGCGCAACGACTCGGCCGCATCCTCGTCCGAGGCGCTACAAATGTGGGAAACGCACTGCTGGGTTCCGTGGAATCGCGTAGGCACAATTTTTTTTACTTACGGAGAGGCACAAAGGGACGTTCTGCAGTGCTGACGTGTCTCCACAGCCGTCGACCCGACTGGACACCGTGACGCTCGATAGCTGACAACGATCAAAAGCAAAAGTCAGTACCGTCACCGCCAGTCTCAGTACTAGTTTTACTCGCAGAGCGACGAGTCTCGAAGTCGGATCTTACCAGGTATACACAGTGATACATATATGTCTCGTGACACTTCTCTGATCCCGTTCCCGTCCGGATCTTCTTTCGCAGCATCATTCGTTCATCTTATTCGGTCCGCGGCATGACTGTCATGACTAAGTAAGTAGGGACGCGAAACCGCTGACAGCGGACTTTGAAGGGCAGGAACTTGAAGGAGGCACTAGTTTGGTCATAAGGTGAAAGTCTAGGTCATCGAAGTCAGTGATCTAGTCTGTTGGGTCGGTGTCATAGGACACAGCTGTAGCGTAATAGCTCGCCGACTGGGCAGGAGATAATTGACTTTTTCCCCTTTTTTTCAAACTCCATATGGATCTAACCGGAAAAAACGAGTAGTGCCGGCGAATAATGATTGACCGTGCCATCGCGACGACTGGTTGCGTTAACTTTTTTTTTCAATCAAGCTCTCAAGGCCGTGGCACCTGTCCTCTTGCAAGTATCCGGTCATCATTCTGCCAGTCAACGTCCTCGCCGTCTTCTTATCTGATCACCGACAAGCAACCATCCCACGAATAGCTTGTTATCGGACGCGGTGATTGGGGTGGGCCCTTCAAGGGGTAGTCACTGACGTGTCTCAATCGAACTCCCTTTGTAGGTTCAACATGCGATTATATCAGACGAGTCCTGTCGATTTTTTTTCGGATCCTAATAGTTACTAATATCCTTAGTTGAGTCATACTCTCCAGCACTCAATACTGTCGGCAGCTCTCTCGAATGGAAACTCTCCTTGCCAAATATCGACGTCTCGCGAGCTTTCCTCTATGTCGGCCCATAGTATACCTATCTTCTCCCGTGCTAAAGTGATGTCCATGCGTCCGCCTTCCAGTTCCTCCTTGCAACTCTGCCGACCTTGATCAGCAAACATATTATATCCGATCTTGTTCCTCACCTGAATGGCTTGACAAATGTCCGCATCAATGTCCGCCAAGACTTCCGCCATAGACCCCTCCTTTTCCCATCTCAACCCGATCGTCGCCTTGACCACCGATGAGAGCAACTCAAGACTGGTAAAACCCATCCCAGCGCCGTACAACGAGCGTGCCTGAGCGAGCAAGTCGTAGAGCTCGGGTGTAGGAACGGTGTGGATGCCATCTAGCCCCGGAGCGAATAGACCGTTGGTAGTCGCTATTCTCTTTGCGCTGGTCTGACGGAGTCGAGTGCGAGCTGCCGCCGTGAACGAAGCGGCGAGCTTGGGTGTGCCCGTCGCGAGCAGACTCCGAGTGATAGCGCGCAGACTGTTGGTGTCGAAGAGGAGATGTGAGTGCATGCGTCATTGTTCCGATATCAATGAGATACTTGCTCCTCGATGGTGGCATTGGCAATCAGTGTGTCGACCTGTAGACGTGTGGCGATCTGGCTGGAATGAGGATAGACTAGGGACCTACCATGAGATTGCTGAAGAGGCGCCGAGGAGATATTCAATTTGAGGGACATAACAGTAGAGAGAGGAGGGACGTACACATGACCCAACGTCTTACAATTTGTATCTTGAGGGAGCGCAGTCAGAGTCTCGGGCGCGGGCATATTCGAAGAGGAGAGGCTCGGAGACCTTTCGAGGAGGGGCTATAAAGAGGGTTCACGCAAAACTCGGAGCCTGATTTATTTAACAGCAAGGTTAACCAGTGCTGGTTGTTCGGGTTCGGATACTATCTAGTCGACGCCCTCTGAACGGCTTCTTCCCGTCTGGATCTAGAATAAATAAAAACTATTTTTCGAGGTGAGTGTGGATCATTCCATTTCACTCACAGCCTCAACCCGGCAGGAAATTTCGATACATGCCGCGTTTACACATACGGTCCGCACTTGTTCGCCGAACGTCATGTAAGCGGTGTAGCTTGAAATATCCCGACCCTACTAAGTACGAGAGAGGTAGGGTTTTAAGCTGAGACTGAGATCCCCTTCGGAGAGTCGATTCAACAAGCAACCGGCGCCCCAGTCGCACAAACTTTAGGACGGAGTTTGATCAAAACCCATTAAAAGGGCATCCATAGGACTGCATATTTCCTTGTCTCCTGCTTTGTTTTCTCTGTTCTGGTTTACTGTTCGTCATGTCGCGGTCGCCGAGGTCAGAGTCACGGGAAACCTTTGTTCTCGGCCCGTTTGTTGTTCCGCGAGTATGGGTGGGCCTTTGGCAGCTCTCTAGTAACGCATGGGGAAGCGCGCCCGCCTCTCGTATCCGTCAGGGAATGCTCCGGCATGCCGAGCTTGGTTATAATGCATTCGGTATGTGTTCCTTTCAGGGTCTTATCCGCGCCGGCCCGTCTGATCATAGTAGCCCCTACTAATCACAACTCCCAGACATGGTGAGGCTATCCCATAAACTCATTCTTCTCACAAGCATGACCTCTTTCGTTTAACCGTTTGCCATCACCCGATTCCTTAAGGGTAAGGTTTTGAGCGAAACTCTGTTGCCTTTCCTTGGCCCTCATTTTACTCATTCCCAGCCGATCACTACGGAAGCGCGGAAATTCTTTTCGTGGGTACTCCACTTCACATGGCTCGGGATCGCGTGTAACCTGAACAATTCTCCAGGGGCAGTTCCGACAGTCGCTACCGTCAAGCACGCCCGTCATCGGCGCCACCAAGTGGTGTGTTTTTAGACCCACTGATCCGA
This sequence comes from Leccinum boreale, assembly GCA_038092235.1. NCBI lineage: Eukaryota > Fungi > Basidiomycota > Agaricomycetes > Boletales > Boletaceae > Leccinum > Leccinum boreale. The sequence continues at coordinate 28,828 of JBBPPX010000276.1, read as the reverse complement.
CACGTGAGGTCGTGGAATCGGCAGTACGAGAGCGTACGAAGCGTATGCGTACCCAGTCTGTCGACCTGCTACAGGTATGCCCTCGTCCCTCACTTTCCTTCTTCCGGAGTTGATTCATCTCCCACCCATCACGTATCCAGTTTCATTGGCAAGATTACTCCGATAAAGGCTATCTGACAGCTCTTCAACTACTCCAAGATCTCCAACACGAAGGCCTGATCTCCGCTGTAGGGTTATGTAACTTTGACGCAATACATACAGATGAGATCTGTACACAGCTTGGTCCCGGATTCATCGTTTCAAACCAGGTCCAGGTAACGATCTCGCCCTGAAACCACTGATGAGTCTTAACGCTCATATCATCATTCTCGCATAGTTCTCCTTGATTGATACGAGACCCTTGCATGGTATGGCAGACGTTTGTATGCGGCACAACGTGAAACTCCTAACATACGGCACACTCGTGAGTGTCCGATGTGATCCTAGCTCTGCTGTGTTGTTCACTTCATTTCGTTGCAGTGTGGAGGGTTCTTGGCAGACAAGTGGCTCGATGAACCGGAACCTGATCTCTACGCCGGCAACTTAACTCCATCCCAGCGAAAGGTAAGTAAGATCCTGTGGCGATCTGACTCGTCTGCTGCCGGTATCCTCGGGTTCTCACTCGTTCACTTTATTTATTTCTTTGCACCCTGCCCTTGGCAATCGCGCTCACTCTCGTGGTCCTCGGATCTCTTCGTCTTCTAGTATCTCGATGTCATCCTCAAGGCGTGGGGAAATTGGACCCTCTTCCAGACCCTGTTGGCTGTGCTCCGCGATGTGGGAGATCGTCACGGGGGGGCGAGCATCGCCAACGTCGCCACACGATGGGTCCTTGATCATCCGTTTGTAGGCGCAGTGATCATAGGTAAGAAACACCACCATCCATCACCGATCTTCCTCGAAAGGGAACTTATTTGGTTGCCGGTTCTACCCCCTTTCCCCTTTCCCTTTGTCATTTCCCTTATTTACCCCCTGTGTGGTGGCAGGTGCTCGGCTAGGCGTATCGGAGCATCCGGAAGAGAATCAACAGGCATTCGGATTCACCTTGTCAGAAGAGGACAGGCACGCGATCGAAACAGTGCTGGAGCAGTCCAATGGCCGCCGCATGATCAGTACGATAGGCGACTGTGGAGCCGAGTACCGTTGAACGTTGAGGCTTGATCCGACATTCATAGAAGGGCCTCTGAACACTAGTACTTGTACATGTGTATCTATTTCTGTTTTTATCTCGTATTTTTTTTGTAATGCTTTTTGTATGTATTCACGGATAATCCATAATCCCACACCACCACCACTTGGTTTCTACTCCGCAACCCCAAAGCTAACACAGTATATGCGTGCCGCAATGCGTGATGGTGATCAGGTGATATATGTATCCTACCCAAGTTACCAATTACCCCTGCGCAGCATTTGACAGGCCTGGTTGAACTGCCGTATCCAGGCCCGGAATCCAGGGAATGGAAGGGGAAAAAATGGAAACGCAATCAAGAGTACATATTATACTACTATAAGGCTGTAGTACAACAACTCCGGCAGTCACTTCACATCTTGCTCATTTCGGCTTCGATTGAACCCGATTGAACTTGTAGACCTTCAGAATATATACTATCACTTACCAAGGACTGAGTACTGAGCTGCCCCACTGAGTGACTAGTTGGCCGGTTTGTGAAAACGACCACTACTTTTCTAACAACAACTGTTCCTCTCAATCCTGCCTCATCTAAGACACGTTCTGAAGCCACGCGAAGTTGAATGGCATCAATCCAGTCAATACTCGTTGAGATAGAAAAAATGATGTGACAATGGGCCGTGACGGCCATGCCGAGTACTGCCGCAGCGGATCCGTTTGTGTCCCTGTCGTGAGCGGAGATACAAATTGTACAAACGTCTTACTTCATGTGACATTTTGTGACGGCCAACTAGTGGGGCAGCTCAGTCCTTGCTAAGTGATAGTACTAGATATAATGTGACTGTTTAGATAACGTATTCTACAAAGGTGCCGAAGTGAATATGAATGCCGAAGTTGTTGTACAGCATATTAGTAGCCTCGAAACCCGACGTTCCGTTTTAGTAGGACGCCCGAAGTATTCGCTTCCTTGTTCCGAAGCGCGTGAGAACACACCCAAAATGGATCGTATCGAGACTAATATTGTACAGCTCCATTTACGGGTTTGATGTGCCAGAATGTGAAGCAATACTACTGGATCGGATCGTACAGCTTTCAGTGAGTCGAGAAAAACCGAGGCTGGAGCACGGAATGGAGGCATGCGAAGCCAGTACCCAAAGCAAGTCAAAAAAACAAAGATAGATGAATGATGTACGACGTGATGATGATGTTGACGATATAAATATATACGTGTGTGTGAATGTGTGTGCACGAGTCCAAACATGATGCTGATGAGTGATGTTGAAAACTGGCAGTTGCATGCATCTGGCTATCAAAGAAAGGAAAGGTGAAAAGAAAAGCGCCGACATGCAAACAGCCTTTGTCAAAGTTTGCTGGCATGCGTCCCCGAGCCCGAGCCCGACCCTGCACCCATCAACGCCGCCGACAACCGTTGAATCGGCTGCAACTTCCGCTTGACGTCCCTCAAGATCGTCGTCTTAGGGTGCCAATCCCGAAACGCGTCTCGCAGCGCCATGATCTCGTCTGTGAAGAGAGCGGCGACCCGTTCGTCTGCGGCAAGCTCGCGGAGTGCCCACGGGATCTATGTACACAAGCGTGAGTACCGGCGAGTGGTGCGGAACGACGAACTCACTTCGTAATCGTTTCGCTCAGCCAAAGGGTTGAATGGTTCCTCGACGAGCTCAACCTGTGTTCCGGCAGGACCGCCATCTGTGAGGAACAAGTAATTTATCGCCAACCTAACAGCCACACACGCCGCATATTAGTCCGGGGGTTGTAGATCGCCGAGTGGTTTTGCAAGACAACCGACTTACGAGTAAGTCGCTCGCTCTTCGTACGGCGTAGAATGCCCAAGCCCGTTCAACGATCCTGCAGTGATCTCCGACAGGTGAGTCAGCAGTCCACCGTCAGAGAGGCCCGCATTGCGGATGCGGATGAGCAGCACGAGCAAGTTGGAGAGAAAGTCGGAGGGGCTATGAAGATGATTGGAAATTAGCTAATAGGAACACATTAGTCACGCACTGGTACGCGTCCCCATCAATGTATAGCGCGCGTAGGATCAGGGGATGAGAAACCGAGGTAAAAAGTCCCGAGTACAGCCCTACGACTTGGTCGGTGAGTGAAGCAACGTAAACCATCTTGATCTAGTAAGTTGATAGATTGATATTCCGTGGGCGGTCAGCGTGCGCGCAACGGATCAGCATAGCCAAAATCGAAACCTACCCCGTTATTCAGCACATTTCGGAGAGCCCTTACGTAGTCCCGGAAGAGGGTGCTTTCCGCGTTCTAGCATGATAGAGGCTCGTTGAATTGAAAAAAGAAGGTACAATTCCGAAGCGCACCTGATATTCAAATAACTCTCTCGCGGCTGTGGATTCGAAGTACTAAGGGTTATCAATGAGTATGACAGATGCCAAGTTCCATAGTGTTGCCATATGAAACGTGCCTGAATGTAAGGTTGCACCAATGAACTGGTGCTCAAGTATCGCAATGGTCCATGATGGATCCCACAGAGTGCCAAGCAACATATCCGCTGCGGGGGCCTCATTGCAGAGACCGAACCAGACGCAACACCACTTGCGGGAGCAGAAGCATCAGCGTTGAGCGCCGTTCGGACATGCCCGTCAGCAATGAGGCGGTCTAAAATGTGCGTCGATACCACTGATCCCTGAGAATGAGACGCGACAAAAATAGCATCGGCGTCATGAAGATCTTCCATCCATTCCTTATTCCCAATTAAGTTTTGATACAATCTGTCCCAGTTCGGTTCGTCATGGTGACAGAAAGGTACGAGAAGCCAGACATACCTCTCCACCCGACGGTTGATGGTCCCTTCGCCATCCAGTGGTATCTTGGTCACTTTATCAAGCTTCATCTTGTGCTCGTCCTGAAACGAATCCAGCGCGTCTGCAATGCCGTTGACAAACCTGGAGCTCGTCCCTGTAGGCTGACCAACATAACACTAAATCAACTACGTCAGGGTACATCCGACGGTAGGGCACTAACCTCGCCTGAAAACGTGCGTAGGACGGTACCTTACAATGGCACCTTGCGTGAGCGATATCTCGTCACACATTCAAAATTGGTGACTCGCCTGGAAACCATCCGTGGACTCCAATGATGACCACCCTCTTGCACCCTCTCAGTACATCCACGGGTTTCCCCCCACCGAGCACGTCCCACGTCCGTGGGAGGGCCTTGTCGTACGGCGAATAAACGGTCTCGTTTGCCTTGGCTTTTCCCTTGCCCAAGGGTGTCTCGTCACGAGAAAACAAAACGCCGCTAACGTATTGCAGGGTCTTTGATAGGGTAGACGAAGGCTCGCGGGGCAGTGCCGAGCGAGGTAACGTGTAAAAAGTGTCATACCAGGTGGGAAGGACTAGATTCGACGGAGGTGGTGAGGCAGGTATCTTGATGCTGGATTTTTTGGATGGCGAGGGCGAGGGCTGACGTTTCAAGGTGCCATTCGCGGCGGCGTTTTCCGAGTTGGTCGCCACCTGATGGATAGGCAATCGCCCATCGTCTGATTTTTTTGAAAGCGCAGATGATGAAGGTGGTAGGACCCCGGGTGCAGTGGGTTGTGGCCCCACAGGAGGCTTTGCGACTTGAGCCGGCGATAGTTGGGTCACCGCAGATGCTGATGGTGGTGATACAGAATTCGGCTCGGGTGGCTCCTCGTCTATCATCATCACTTCCATCTTTCCATCTTCACTGTCTTGGGTTATGGACTTCATAGCAATCGCCTTTGCGGTAAAGAACGACATCCATCCTGTCGGATTCCCTGAGATCACAGACTGGATAGGATTACTATGATCAACAGATCGAGTGGCAGACAGATCCTGTGCAGGGGGTGATGCCTTGTCGGGAGAGGGGAGATCCTCGCGGCGTCCTGTGGGCTCCTTCTCTTCAGTCTTCGGGTTACTCGGCGGATGTACTGGCGGATCTTGTTGAGAAACCGGATCTATTTCCGGCTCAACGGTGGGGGTGGTGGTTGATGACGACGGTTGGTGCCAAAACCAACGGGCCTGCCATGTGGAGCCGGACGGAACTCGTGCGGCATCCGCTTCCCGAATGGAAGACGAGTTATTGTTACCGGGTTGGGAGCGCTCCTCAGCACTCACGGCTGAACTCATATCTGCCCGAGCCACGACCTCGCCTTTGGGCTGTGAGCTCGCTTCCAGATCAGAAGTAGGCGACTGGTCGGGAGCTGCCGGGGAGATATGAATACTAATAGGCTCCGTTTGTGCATCAGTTTGCGGACTTGAATCCACCTGAGTAGAGATTTTTTCGCTCCACCCTATATACGACCACCATGTATTCGTGCGAGCTTCGGACATTGGCGTTGCCTGGCTGAGAGATTGATCACCGCATTCTGAAACATGCGCAGTGAGGGAGGGAGTCATCTGAGTTGATTCTGACAGATCCACTGAAGACGTATTTTGCTCATTTCCGTGATCTGTCCGACATGCAGCAATGAGACCCAAGACGTAAGATTGTATGCCGATAACGGTCATACCTGGAGCAGCAATGAGGGGCTCAGAGGAACTTGTTGTGATCGCGGTCTCGAGTGGAGGTCGAAGGTTTGCCAACATGGGAAAGTTGAACGAGAAAATGGATTTCCCCAGGTTAGAAGCAAGCGGAGGATTGATACCTTCTTCAGTCTGAGAGACCGAAGAATAGTTCTCGGAAACCTGCAGCTGTACAAAGGGTGGATCAGCCTGGTCAAGCTTCGGTGTGGTCGAAGCTGCATGCGGGAGTTGCGTATCATCCTTGGGTAGAGATTGGAGATTAGTAGGAGCACAAGAATCTGCAGTTGCGACGGGCGGGTCTGGCGGTCTAATCGATTCATCCCGAGACTCGTTTTCTGACGACTCTGTACAGATATGAACAGCATCCGGGGTATCCGGTCCGGACTCCACCACCATCTTTACTTCTGCGATGGACGTCTCCTTGTCGTTTGTCGACCAGGAGAACAAGTTAAACCATGAGCGCGTGTCAGGCGAGGGGTGAGCCGGTGTGGGATCCTGAGAAACAGCAGCTGGCGTGTCGGAAGGGTCTGCGGGAGGTGTGGGTGAAGGCTGATCGAGTAGAGGGGTTACAGAGACTTGGTTGGGAGTCGGGGGTGGCGGAGTGGCGGGTAGGGGATCTTATCAATGAGTTCAGTTGGAAGGTGTGCCTGAGGAGGGGCGTGGAGGAGACTGCACCTGATGATGATTGGTTAGACCCATCTGCAGCGTTTATGGGTGGCTGAGCGGAGGAGTCGCCAGTGACAGATGATTTGTCATGACCCTCAGTGGCGACTGGGGTAGTACTATCAGTCTGAGAGGGTAACATGGCTCGGAGGATGTTGGGTAAACGATTATCGGCTGCGGAAGATGTCGAACGTGTCTGTTCGGGTTGTGCGAGAACAAATGAGACTGAGACGGAAGGTGGTAGTAAGAGAATGGGAGGTTTCCAGTGGGTCTTGTGAGGGAACGAGGAAGAAAAAGACATCAACCGAGTCGTCAAAGAGAGTATGCCATGCATCCAACAGCTGGCAGGAGCACACGCGCGCAGCACAATACCCCCCAGTCACGTGATTACCACGGTCATGCGACGACCACCAATCTGGACCGTTCAACCTAGTACTTAGTCTCCATGAACCACGAAATCGATGAAGTAACTAAAATGATTGCCGTCCGCATACGAGCTGCGCTGGAAGTAGTTCCTCGTATCCTCGGCCCAAAGGAAGCCTGGGCACCCTGGATGCGGAAGAACTTGGTGGCCGAGTCTGTGAGTGACTTATGTGCCATTCCAGTGGCACGTATTTACAGTCATTTCATTTTTTCAAGGACAAACTCCCTTCGAGAGTACTAAGTGCGAACTTCCCACAGCCCAGAATTTTGGGAAGCCTGAGACGCATGCTAGGCCTTCACTTCCGCATTGGAATGGATATAGACACACTACTATTCTCTGACGTGCGTGCCGACGATCCAATGGTCACGGATCCAAATTACGTGGACATACCCGTGGATCAGCTCCCGGATCTGGACGGATCAGATTTCTGGTGAAACGAACTTCCGCCATCCGGTTGGTCATTCGAGATTTTTTTCTATTTACTAACCTTTAACCCCCGGCTCCAGTCACTTTGAGCATTGCAGAGGAACCCAGACCTGTCGACCCCAAGGACCTCGGTACCCATCTGAAGCGAAAAAGACGTATTGCAGCGCCGGAACCGGGGCCTTCGGAAACCCCTATGAAAAAGAAAAAAAGGAAATCACAAGAAATTACGTCTACCATGAGCGACGAGGGTGAAGGCAAGGTTGGTTCCCAATGGAAAGCTAAGGTGCCAGATGTCCCTGCCAAGGTGAGTGATGCTCGAACCACCAGTGTCTCGGCGGGTTAATGACCTTGATCAGGTTTGTGATTCGTGCAGATCCCGTGGGTCATCTTGCAAGTGGCCCGAGAGCGCAGGAAATTCAGGATCCATGAATGAGAAACGTGCATGTATCCCATGCGCCTCGCACAAAATCAGATGCGTGATCGCAGGTAAGTTGGACGTTCATTTTTATTTGTTATTTCTTTGCTGAATAAGCACCAAGGCAATTTTTCAAATCGCCCTCCAAAGGCGGCTGCATCCCAACGCTCCACGCCAGAGAAGGTAGATGAAGAACTCAGCGACCTCGTCGACCTCGTCATCGAGTTGAGCGAGCGTATCGCGGGCCTGGAGGAAATCCAGGAAGCCCATGACGAAAAGAATATACAATTAGCAACCAGAATTACATGGCTGGAGCTTCAGTTTAGGCGATCAAAGAAGGCCACCAAGGCAGCTACATCCAAATGCTCCACGCCAGAGAAGGCATATGATCAGTCTGTCGAGACCTTCGTCGCGTTTAGCGAATATTTCGCACGCCATGCCAAAGAGCAGAGACAACTTGTAACTAGAGTTGAACGGCTGGAGCGTGAGCTTGCGCGATTGAAGGAGGCCATCAAGGTGGCTGCACAGCCTGCACCCCAACGCTCCACGCCAGAGAAGGTAGATAATTATTTGCTCTTCGTCAAGTTGAGCGAGCGTGTCGCAGGCCTGGAGGAGATGTTCGCATCCGATGATGAACAAAAGATAGAGTGTGCAGCCAGAATCGCACGGCTGGAGCTTCAATTTATGCAATGGAAAAAGGCCGCCGGGCCTTGACTACGTTAGCCCTTTTGATTGTGATTTTAAGCAAGTGTATCTTTTATTTCATTCCTTCGAACAAATATATTATATTATTGTTATGCAGGGGTCGTGAACCAGAGGAACTTGAGAGGAACTCGGAAAACCCATCCAAGGGGTAGACAAAGTGCCTTTACTTTCGATCATTATAACTTCACAAATGAAGCTCGAAGCCGAGTCCTCTGGTTCCATCCTAGTGAACTGCCAAACGGGATCGCAGCCATGACCCGTGAGGCCCCCAGCCAGAACGCGAGGCCGCAGACCATCAAACACATGGAATTTACCTTCTTTGTCCACAAACTCACCTGTCATCCCCAATGCTGCCGTCCCAAAGCCCAATCTCAGACCTACAGACGGCATTCGACGAAACCTCCGTGGGACGTGGTCATTTGGCGGGCTACTCGTACCCATGTTTAGATATACTGTGCAATGTGGCGCAGACTGCGTGGTTCGGAAATGTATCTTATACATGATGAATCGAATGGCATCTTTCGATGTGCACTTCTAGTAACTTACATTGAAGTATCTACACGCCTAAAGGTAGATACCAGTGGGACGTGAGCTTGGGATACGGCTTGGTTGAACAGATCCGGTGGTTGACGGTGAAAGTCCGAAGGAGAGCAGTAGAACGACCAAGCCATAAGCCACACATCAAGCAGCGACGCAGCATCTTTTAAGCGACATATGTTTGCCAAGGAAAGACGTCGAGAGAATGATAGACTTCGGTTTTTGGGCGTCGACAAGATAGGAAATCTCGAGAGTTTGAAAACGTGCGTGTCAAAATAGACTTGCTCTTTGGTCGAGCTGTGTACAATGGATTTTACAAGAGCTCGAGTCGCTTTAAGGGCCGAGACGTCCTTGCTATGGTAAGTCATAGTGAACTCGCCAGAAGTGGAATACTGCATAGAAGTAGGATCTCCGAATCGACTTTGCCATTTCTTCAAAAGATCTCTATACAATTTCTGCAAACGAGGTATGCCTTGGCGAGGAGTTTCATGGAGCGCTTCGCGAACAAGCGTGATATAGGAACAGGTTTTTGCTGCCACGCCCGCCATCAAGGTACGTCTTTCGAGACAGGGAAGGATTAGCACGATCGAGTCAGCCCAGGTCGACTCCCGTGGGCTCTATTGAAAGTTAAGCCTCGTCCATCGACAGTGCAAGTCTTGCCCAGTTTGAGCAAGGCATGAGCTCCCATACTAAAAATAAATTTAGCTGGACAGGAGAAAGGGATGGAGCAGGTAAAAATGATGCAGGAAAAGCGAGGGACGAAGAGGATGGTCACGCTGTAAGTGTGTGGTTGATTGTCGAGATGCAGCGTTGAATTACCATTAGTGGTGGCCCTGGTGACGTTTTGTGGATGGCACGGGTGAGAGTGGGCGGAGTCAAGACATGACAAATTCTTCCCTGGGGCGACTTCGCCAACAAAGATAAGGACATGTAATGACGAGATGCGCGATTGGCCCAGAAGACGTGCGAGGCGAGGGTGGACCCTTACAGTAAGTGATATCGCGCTCAGAATTGAGTGAATTGTACCGCTCACTGACTTGGGCTCCATCCGACTCACTGTTGCTCGTTTTGAGTGTGAGCCCGTCAAGACAATGTAGTGGTTGTTAACAGAAGGTATTCGGCAATCACCGGCAAGAGTAACTGGCGCTTTTCGCCCTCCACCATGTTGATCTTCACATATTTTACGAGTACTTGAGGTTTTCCCGTCGGATGTCAACACGCGCATGCAATTCTCGTTTACCTTATTCAATTCAGCACGTCCGACTATGTACCTCAACTCTGACTCCGACTCCCGGAAGGTCGGGTCCTCTACACTGTGTCGACACCGCGGGCCGTCAAGCGAACGACCACGATGACAAAGTACCGCTGGAGCGGGCCGAGCAGCGTTCCCGAGACGATGGTAACGATCGAATGGCACACCTATCAATCATTGACTCGTAGGCGAAATAGCTTGTCATCCCAATGGATCCCAATGTCGCCGCGCATCTGCAACTTGATACTCAAGCAACAGCGTAGGGCGAAATTGCAATATTACTAATGATGCTAGATCATCCAAAGCTTCCAAAAATAATAGGATCTCCACCTGACAGCCATTCCTTGATCGGGACTTCAAGTTCCCTCGTTCCCATGATATGCCCCTGTCCGCTCGGGCCGGACCGTTCACACTACTAGTACCCACAATCATTCTGATAAGTCATTCCCTGGGCTCATTTTCTGCGTGATGACGGATCTAGGATTACAAGGCGTGCACGTCCTCGTCACAGGTACTGTCTCTGATGTCAATCACTAGCAGGATGCGCTGACCTCTTCAATTTGTCAGGTGCAAGCGGTGGCATTGGGCTCGAGACCACCGAACTATATTGCTGTCAGTCCTTCCTTGTCTCCTCAGCTTCATCCCGATGATTTTGAAAGATGGGCGTGCTTCCAGCGCTCGGTGCCAAGGTTACGGCGCACTACAATAGCCAGCGCGCCCCGCTCATCCCTCTCTTGCAAGCTTACCCTACCCTCCGCATAGTCCAAGCCGATCTCGCCGACGAGTCTGCCATCGTCGATCTCTTTGCTACCCTGTCCCGCGCCGGCGACTCGGACTGCGGCCCGGTCCAGGTGCTCGTCGTCAACCATGCAATTGCAGGCGACGAGGTGCGCGTGGCGGAGATGTCCCTCGAGCGCTGGAATCGCACGCTCACGACGAACCTCACGTCTGCGTTTCTCGTGTGCAGAGAGTATCTCAGACATTTGAAGGAGGCGTCGTCCGAAGCAAAGGACAAGGCTGCGATCGTACTCGTCGGGAGCACAGCTGGAAAGTACGGCGAAGCGGGACGTGCCGACTATGCAGTGACAAAGAGCGGTTCGAGCTACCTTCAAGTTGATGATGTGATCGTGCTTATTGTCAATACAGGAATGATGTATGGCCTGACGATGACGCTCAAGAACGAAATCGTCAAGATTGCACCACGAGGGAGAGTCAATACCGTGGCCCCAGGCTGGGTATATACACCCATGGCTGAAGCTGCGCTTGCGAACCCTGACGTACGGTATAGTGCTCTAGGGACGTAAGTAACATATACTTACAGAACTTCTGATATGTCAAGCACTAACGTACACACAGTATGCCACTCAAAAAGATTGCAATGCCCATTGATATCGCGACCCAAATCGTGGTTCAATCATCGTCGGTGGTCTCCGGCCATGTCACGGGCCAGGTATTGATGGTTGATGGTGGGATGGAAGGAAGGGTGCTCAACAGACCAGAGGATGTTTTGTGATAGTCGAACAATTGTGAGGATCAATAGGGATCAATCCACTAACCCATATCTATGGGAGACGGGGTCATATGTAGGTCGAATCTTGGACAACTTGCGTCAAACCGAACATATTTGAGCTCGTGGTCCGGGAAGGGCGCCATCCGCCTCTCTCTCGAATGAGTATCCGAAAGTCGAGAGTCATCAATTGACGTCATACAGAATTCCATCGTGGACTCCGTCACTGTGTCTGTGTCCGTGAAGCTGTTGGAGCGAAGGTAAATGCAGCCTCATACTACTCCTGTTTCGAATTGACACTGCATCAACCATCCGCTTTCGCTGATGACCATTCAATGGCACGGTGTAGTCTTGAAAGGCCTCAATACGCATGGATGGAACACCACTGGGATATCGATATCTCTGACCAGGAGTGCGCTAGGGTCTGTCTTCTGATACCACCAGCGGTCGGCCAATTCACAGGTCAATACGCGATCTCCAAGTTCGCTATAGATGATGCTGCTGGAGATCAATGTGCGGCCATTCATCGCCGCGAGATGAACGTACTAAGAGGGATGCAGATGTGCTTCAAGTTAAGTCAGTGCCATAATGCCATTTAATGTTTGACGGCACGAGAAGGAAACTATGTTATCTTGGTCCTAATGGTCGCCGTATTATCATGGTGGGTCCGATGGACATTGGATAGGACGTTACCACGTACGTACTTAAATGTGCAGAGCTTCAATGGTAACTTGCTATGATTCGCCAGACGCCGAAATGTGCTGCGAGTCCATTCTTGCTCTGAATCCACGATGACGAATGGCTGTGTGACGACATTGAGTCTGCGAGATGATATTACCGTTCGCGCGTCTGAGTCAGGGATGCTGAAGTTGGGGGCCCACGCCTTCCAGTGTCGCAGACAGACAGACCGGTCACTACTGCACGCTATGAAGCTTTGAAAGTTTGAACGTACTTATTACATGACAAACTCTGGAGAGTATATGTATTACAAAATTTCGAGTTATTCAATGTCAACGACCACCATGCTTTTACCACCATCGGCATATCGAGGGTAGCTTAATTTCCCTCTCGCGCCGTCGAACCTCGGATTTGGGGCATTGATGAATCGATGTATGTCTTCATCGGAGTCTCCAATATGTCTCACCTCCGCCTTGCTATCAAATACCGCGACACATTGATCTCCGGTAGCATCGATCGAGAACTTGACAATCCACGTGGCGACCCTAGCAATACAAGTACTCCCAGAATAGAGTGACTGAAGGTGATACCCAATAGACAGACCCCTCGCATGCCCTTGGTCGGAGACGTCCCAGAAGTCACATTGTGTGATCCTCGCATCCTCGATTGGATTGTATCCCTTCCGAACAATGCTGTGCCGTCTGATGGTCATTGGCAAGACATCCAGAGCAGATGACATATGTAATGTCAAGTCGACGCAGTACATCATGTTGGTAGTATGCAGATGACGCAATTGGGTCCCCTGGTTCAGCAACCTCACATTGACAGACCCGCTGGCGGAGTCCACGACAGAGTTACGAATCACGTCAAACTCGACTGCTTCTTGGCTTTCGAATACTCCTTCATGGGATAGGCGGAGGATGCCCTTCCCGTTTTCAACGGGGCGCTGGTTGTCGGGGACAGCAAAGGCTTGTACGAGCATCGGCCCTCCCATCCTCGCGTACGTACGATCATGAAGGACGATCACATGAGTATCTGTAAGCATGACTGCGGCGTGGGCGGTAGATTTGATTCTGGACCTCGTTTGATCCTGAAATACTGATCAGTGCTGCCCATGAATTGTATTACCCATCCGATGATTACATACCAATGCGATCCTGAATTCGGGGAATTCATAAAATGTGCGAGTGATTGTGTCAAACACCAGATACGGGAGTTGCAAAAAGATGAACCGTGAAGAGTTGAGCGACGGCATTCTAATGGCACTTTCGCTACCACAAGGAAAGTCACCCAAGGCAACTGAGTTGTATGGCGATCCAGAGTCCGCATCCCAGGAAAGTTCCAACAGGGTCCTGTCGGTCGTAGGGAATAAGGGGCGCAGGGCATGGATCCACACAAAATGAGGACGTACAGCCGCGTGCGGTTCCCAGTGAGCACGAACACATACGCATCCCACCTTCCTTCCCTAAACGTCGCCATACTATTGTACCAGGCTTCGATCTTATTGTCCCTCTCTTCCCACAGGACCGTCGGTACCGCGCGTGTCTCGACATTAGGATGGGCGTCATATAATACCAACCCCTTGCACAGGACTGTGCGTGGTTTGCACATGATGTACCATCGACCACCAATGAGATGGTTGGGGTAGCGGGAAGGGAGACCACTAATGGGGATCTCGGTACGCGACAGCACTCGTGGCGGCCGCATCTCCTGGCTCCACGACTGTGCCAATCGCTCTGACCTGACGAAGGCCCGGTCGAGAGAACCAATACTAAGAGGCAACTCGGGCGGGCACATGAAATGCATATTTGCATGCAGAGCCTTCCACATTGCCGGCTCGTAAGTGATGGCACAGAACCACTTTGAACCCTAGCAAGTAGGGGGAAGACGTGACTTCGAGTCGTAACAGTGGGCCAGCGGAAGATAAGCTTACTGTTCGCCATCGTACAACGTCTCTAGCGCTCGTGTAGCCAAGTATCTGGTGCAGCAGTTCCGTTGGAAAGATGCACCTGGTGATCATGATCGTTAACGTTCGACTTGCGAAGAGTGACTTGGATAGTCCAGAGTCAATACGAATGGGCTGGAAAGACTCTAATTTTGAGAGACTCACTTTGAACTCGTGAAGGCAATGATCGAGACCAGTCAGGCAAGCAGCAACGTTCACGCGAATGTTTATGCCGTTTGGCTATTCTCTAGAGCGAAAGCAGAATTATTTGCCTGGCATTACAATGCCCACGACGATGACTGAGGGGAATATGGCAAAGGTGTGACGAACGGCAAGTAACTGTCACCGCTAGACTCCTATTACACATGAGCAGAAGCAGTCTTAGTGTCCCACGCTTGGGGTCGGCACTGATCTTAATGGAACAGCACGAACCACGACAGCGACAGCGAACATTAATATCACAATCCTCACCAACATAGGACGCCGCCGAACGGTTTTACTTTCACCATAACCTTCCGCTCCCTTCCCCCATCCTTCTTGGGAGCGCGACTCAACCTCGCCTCTGCACGACAGGGATGACCATCGTGAACCAGTTATCTCGGACCTCCGGCGTCTCCCGCACCGTATCGCCTTCTCGCCCTCTGCCATCAATCAAAGGCCGTGCGTCCACACCCGAAAAGGGGGACATCTGTACGACATCGGTCAAGTCGATCGGGTGGGTGGCTAAAAAGATCTTGAGGTAGGCGACATCGACGTCCTGACCCTCCGCCAATGAGAACCCGAGCGGGGCCGTTGCGAAAATCCCGTGTCCGATAGTGAACGTCCCGTTGCGCTTCAGCGGCGCTTCCGGGTCTCCTGCGCTCGACTGGATGTAGCATGGGACTTGAGGCGGAGAGGGGGTATGTCAGCGACGCACTCGAATGAAAGAAAGGATGCACTCACCTATGCTCAAACTACTGTTGTTGAATAAGAACACGTTCAGATACAAGTCTCTCTGCGTGTTGTTCTTGATTTCTATTCCGTAGAGTGCATTCGGATCGACGACGAAATCGATGAGGTGGGTTGGATCTGTTTGGCAAAAGCCGGGTTTTATTGGCTTGAGGAACGGCATCTCACATTCGGATGGCTCAATGTCGTCCAACGGCCTCTTCAGGCGGTAGAAGTCGACCACGACCCCACGGTTTGCGTCTGTACGTATCTTTGTGTTCGCGAGATGAAGATACCAGAAGTAATGTGTGCTAGCACGTAAGACATGACCAACGGCATCAAGAGTGACCGTGCGGGGAAGCCTGGTCAGTCCAAATGATTTGACTTGTTCATCCAAGATCGTGAAAACGACCTGGTCACCCTCCATCGCAACTTGCATCTTCGCCTCTTTACCTTCTTCAACGAGCCGGAGATTTGGAACATTAGTTCCACCACCAACCAGTCGCTGAAGAGTGTCCCCGAGGACATTTCCTCCAGGAGCCAGCTGCAGAGATACCTCGCCAGCACGAGTCAACTTTGCGAACAAAACATGGGTGAGAGGCTCAGATGTGACAAGTGTGGTCTGGAAATCCTGGATCGTGTCGACCACCGGCGTTGCAAAACCCAAGAATTGCTTTTGTTCGTCATACAGGGCGAATTCTACCCCATGCGAGACACCATGTGCCAAGCCAGCACCAACAATGTATTCGCGTTCACCGCGAACCTTGATGAAATAACGGGCCTGCATACCAGCGAGCGCTCGCACATCAAATAAGATACGATGCTGGTTGATTCCCATGCATTGAGGTCTTTGACTGCGTGGGTGTAATGAGATTAGTGTCACGACTGCATCTTACTAAAAATAGCTTCGTACTTGTCTAGGCGGATGCGGTCGAGGACCTGGGCATAAGTAAGACTAGAATCCATGATGCAGCCCTTGAGCGTCCGCAAAAGTGCGCTTGTGAATTGACCCTGCCTGTCACGTTCATATGCGAGCTCCGTCTCGCGACAAGCAGCTAAAAGAACGTGGGACCGGAGACCATGATGCGCAAAACCAGCAGGGATTTCACCAGCTCGGCCTCTCCAAATGTCGCGATCGAGGTCATCGGGGATAACAAGGTCGAGTTCCGCGGTACGAGGTACGTACTGTTCATTATTGTCCCTAGCGCAACCGGCGGAATAACAACAGTCAAATATGACAGTCTATCTCTATGGTTAGCAGAATGCAAAAAGGACGGGGGATAGCACTTGCAATGTTGTTGCCTTTTGCTTTAGCGATATTATCGATCAAAGCACCGATCGTGCGGTCAGGAATTATGTTGGTGTCTTTGTAATCGTACGGAAGTAAGCACTGGATCGTGCTTTCAGTGGACCAGGTTGGTGGCGCAGGGATCCCTCCCCCATGTCCGGCGAAGAAGATTACAATGGGATCTCCGTTCTTGATGCGTTTATCAGACTGAAAATCCCTGAACGCTTGGATCATCGCACTTCGAGTCGCCTGGGCGTCAAGAAGCATGTGAATGTGATCATTAGGGACTCGAGGGACTCTATCAAATAGGCTTTTATCGCTTTCGCGTCGGAAACTGCGCCAAGAAGTCCCCGTGCGTTGACATAGTTGTTAATTCCAATTACCAGGGCGAACCTGTGGGTGTGGTCAGCTTATAGGGCAGAGCGTAAGGGAGTAAACGCACAGAGAGGGTGTGCGGGCTACGGAAGTTGAAGGGGAATGGTTCGAACCGTCAAAGACTTTTGAAGATTCGGGAGCTGGAGGTGGGTAAAGCATCCAGACATTAGTACAAACGAAACTAATGTTCCCGGGTGCGCATACCGACGATCTCTTCCCTCTCGCCACCTGAATTGAGAGTTGAACTTGCATATGGGCGGTCGTAGCTCCATGGAAGTAGACTTTGAAGCAAACTCGAGAGTGCTCCCATGATGGACAGAGGGATTCTAGTAGATGCACTTCGGACCCGTAATTTAGTACACCTCGTTCTCTTGACGTTGCAGGCCAGAGCACGGGCAAGTGATGCCACAGCATCTTTACAGCAATGAAGACTGGGATGATTTCCACGCCAGGAGCGTCACGGACTCACGGTACCACTGTCGCGGCGGACTTGCCATAAACGGATTTACACCGGCGACCGCTAGTACTAGGCGGCTAACTCCTTCACTGACCAGAATCTTGGTGACAGTACTAGCCTTGTCACAGGTATGATGGATAGCTTTCCAAGATCATGTACTGGCAGCTCTTCTTGGCTTTGGCTTTGGTCATCTTCACCTCTACATCCGCCACCTTCAAGTTCCTAGAGGTGTTATGCGGTTGAGGAACATGTTCCCCGCCGGGCCCAGTGTGCAGCATATGACTAGCACGTATTAACACACTGCATGGGTCCAATAAAAGCGTGCCGCATCTGGCTGCTTTCCTGATAGGCTCCAGTGACTGCACCATGAGAAGGAGTCGTATTAGTATGAGCTGACACCAACTATTAGGTTTTCTTGACAAATCGAAGGCCGAGGCCGACCTGCACGTGTGAGACACTGAGTAACGGTAAGTCTAAACCTCAGCCATGTTCGCAGCTCACGACCAATCATTTGTTGTGCATTCCAAGTCTTTCTCAGGGGCAAAATCATTTCCGCGCAAACGCGTCATTGGCATCCCTCCTTGCGCCGTCCCTGCAGAGGCAGCTCCGCATGCTCTGAGTCATGCAGGCGGCCAACATCTTGTCTCTGACATCGCTTCGTTCCCATGGCCACCCCTGAAAGCCAAGTAGTCTATCAAATTCTGGTGTACGGGATAGGCTATGGCATAATGTCTTTTCTCCTTTTAGTCCCGCTCACGAATGACCCGTGGCACAAGCGTCGTCATACACCAACGTCATGTACCCGTCTTTGCAGATTTGAAAGGGAACAGATTGTAATACCTGCATAGAAGCAAACAAACGAAGGAATGGAGAGAAAAACATAGCAAGAGAAGGGGAGAAAGAACTCGGACTAAATGCACGGTGGGAGACCAATCTCAAACGTCAAAACTGTGTCGTCAACTGAACTCAGGGTTACCGTCACTGCACACACTCTTCGCTGCGGATCCAAGACGTGCTTTTTAAGCTACCACCCCTGAAAGCTGGATTGTGTAATTTTTCAGTGACTCCATGGAGCAGGAGCTACAGGGTTCAAACGTTCAAGCTCCAGTAGGGATTGCGGAAAGGGACAGAGCTGCGGCGCCTACCGCATCACGGTAGTGCCGACATTCAAACGTTGTTCCTGTGATCGAGATCCCAGGTATGCTTACTCCAGCGGCAAAGCATTGAAGCTTCCAAGTGCAACTTGAATCCTTTATTCTCCCACCGGTTACTTGTCTTCCTCAGACCACATCCTCTGTCATTCCGTGTTCACAACCCCTTTTACCACGCACGTCCGTAGATCGAACACGACGGGAAAAAAATACAAGAGACTACAGTAGTATGTTCCATCCGGGGTAACAAAAAATGCCCAAGGAACCCAGACCCTCAAAATGTCTTGGCTGACAGGATCGGTCACCGATGATCGCCTCATCCGAACCGGTCTCTTTTACGGCGACCTTTTTCGTTCCCGGGATTATTGACAAGAAAAATAACGACAGGCAGGAGGCGGTACTTTGCTCCACACAGCGTTCTCCTCGCCCCCGTTTTGATTTACGCCGTGACAAGCCCAACGGACACGTAGCATGTCATTGGCGCCCCCAGCTTGGCACTTGGCACTTGGCACTTGGCGCTCTCCGTGGGATGCTAAACCGAACGATAAGGCATTGCGGACACAGTAAGATCGGCTGCGAGCAAAGGAAACGCGAGGGGAAGACAAGACGGGTGGTACGTGCCGCAGTTCGTTATCTGCCACTGGCTGTCATAACGTTGCGTTCCATTCGATCATCGGCATTTTCTGGCGCAATCAATGGGAATATGATGCTAGGCGTATCAATTGGAACGAGCGTGGCGTGTCCGAGGCCCATCTCTGATATGATTGACAACAACAAAGTTCCGCTTTGTGGGCGCGACTTGGCCCCTAGATGTTGATATGGTCAGAATGGTATCGTATTAACGAACTCGGAAGGATGTTGGTAACCAATAGAACAAACTGGAATCAATCCGAGTATGCGGACTCGGAGAGTATGTACGACCATCGGCACATTCACCACAGTGACACGGGAAAAGTCCCCTGAACACCTTCAAACCCGGGCCTACCATTGATTACGTGACTCAACGGCAGAAGATTCTTGCCGGCCACCTACGTACTAACTTGATACTAGGACGTCTCGGACAACCAACTTTCCCAATTCCTGAGTACCTCCTTCAGGGAGCCCGCGCCGCCACCCGCGACGTTATCCTCGGCCTCGTTGTCACCCTCACACGCCAAGCCAAACACGCCCTCGACGATCGCTCTCCGTAGAAAAGGTACAAGCACGCGAACGTACACCGCCCCCGCGGCACGCACGATCTCTTTCTCTCTGTCGGCACCGTCGACACCACTATCCCCCTGCCACTCCCGCGCGTACCTTAGCAGTGCTTCCCCATTCCTCGCCAGTCCCGACTCGAGCGCGTCCAGCACGCTACCCACCGCTCCCATCGGAGCGAGTGCTCGTAGCCGGTTGAGCGCCCGCAAGTAGGCGTTGAGCATTACCGCGAGCGAGGGAAAGGCGGTCAACACCTGGGGTGGTGCGTGTGCTGGTGCGCTGGGGGCAATAGATATGGACGAAAAGGCAGGGAGAGTGTGGGGCTGAGAAGAGGAGGAGGAAGAGAGGAGCCACTTGCTCGGCAGCGTCGTCGGTCTGCTGTTGTTCGACCCAGACACGGATACGGACGCGTGTTTGGCCAACGTAGCCGACCACTCGCGTTCCGCCCCTGTTTTGATGTCGCGCGCAAAGGCGTCCTCGACCGCGCGTGTGATGAGCGGAGATAAGAGCGAACGAAAGTCCTGAGGGAATTGTGACGTGAGACCAAGGTGGTGTCGGCATGGCATAATGTGACACGTACCATTCCGATACGCGCCATGGCTGAACTGCAATATGCAAGCTGGGTCGCAATCGGAGCGAGATGTGGATAAGCGTGTCGCAGGTAGGGCCCGATCGTCGGAAGTAACAAGTCGAGCAATGTGGACGGAAGCGTGTGTTTGATCACAGGATCAGGAAGAGGCGTCGTCGCGGGAGAGTAAGACGAGGACGAAGCAGACGGGATGACGTGAGGTAATGATGTTGATGATGATGATGTCCGCTCGAAGAGAAACATGGTCGCGTACTGCGTAACGAGGTCGTAAGCGCCTTCGCGCCAGACGTCGATATACTTTTTGAGGAACCTCGACACATCTTCTGCGCGTCGGTCCATCTCTTTCTCGCGGTCCGCGGCGCTGCCGCCGTCCTTCCCGCCGTTACCGCCATCGTCCAACGCAGCGACCTGTGACACCCCAGCATCCCTCTCGACCGCCTGGAGCGCGTTCCTGAGACAATCCAAACGTGCGCTCACGAACGCCAGTGCGAGCTCGCTCTCGGGCATCACCTGCATCCTGCGGAGGAACTGGACCGCCTTCCAGAAGGCAGGGAGTTTCCGACCGGGCTCGTGCAGCGTACCCAGGAGAAGCAGCCGCATCGCGCGCAACGAGGACGCAATCTCCACCTGTAACGCGCTCACGAGGGGAAGTGGGGACGTGGGCGCGTGGCCTGCGCCGCTGCTCGACTCGTGGTGTGATAATAGTTCGCCGCCGCCGCCGCCGCTCTCGCCCTCGCTTTGGCCTTCGTGTAATCGGATGGTAGAGAGCGCAGAGAGCACCGCAGTGGCGTGTCCAGCCAACGCCAGCGCCTCGGCGTAAAGCCCGTTGCGCACGCAGGTGTCCATCAAGACGGGGACGTCGAGCAGATCGCGAAGTTTGTCGTATTGTTCGAGAACGACGCGTGTCCGTTGGCGTTCTTCGATCACGGTGGGACCGCTCTTCTCGCAGAACGTGCGTGCGACATCGTCGAGCGCGGGGAGGGACGTGTTCAGGAGGGTATCGAGCGAGGCGTCAAGCGAGGAGAGTGATTTTGATAGCGCGGAGGAGGTGTTGTGTAGGGAGAGTATCGTTGGGTAGGACGTGTGGGCCAAGGCATTCAACGAGGCTGTTAGCGTGTGTGATTGGGTCGAGAGCGTCGTCGGGGCTGCCAACAAGTCAGACAAGGGAAGACAAGCAAGTCCACCGAGATACGACGCATTTTCAGGCTGTTCCGTCAGAACGGCTGAGGATGAGAAAAGGTCCAGCAGAGTCGTGGCCTCGCCGTCGGTCGTCATGGCTGGCGTAAATTATTATACAATTAGGGATATACTACAACTTTTTTTCAAGTCCAGGTCGTTCAACTCCAATCATTGCCAAGACGTCGATATAGATACAAAATCAACCAACTACGCAGTATATATTATTAAATAACGTGTCGCAAACCATGATTACTTATTGTCCAAGTTGTCCGATGAAAATGAATGTTGGTCAAAATTAGATACATCAAGTACCATCAGGAGGGGAACGTCGCAAGACACGTCAAAGCTATAATGTTTGAATTAGTGACGAGTATGGTACACAGAACAAAAAGTCCATCGCATGAAACACGGCCAGGAGGAGCCCGCATGGGACAAGGGTGTGTTGCTAACACAACAGGTGAGTGATGGGTCTACCGCGCTGTACACACAGAGACCGTCAAATACCGAAAGGGTTGGCAAAATTGATACTTACCACCATAGTGCGATGAACACGGACGTGATCGGTGATGCGGAGATCTACGCCGCGGAAAGCACACGCCATCTTCAACCCCGAAAGTTGACGATGGCTGTTGCCCTTATCCCATAGGTTGAGGGTGACGCATTCCAGATGATCACGAGTCTTGGCGACTTCCACTAGGGTCTGCAACGGCGTATCCTGATCCATGCCGAAAGCGAGGCGCTGGATCCCCGTTGGAAGTTGGCGGAAGACGGGGTTTATTGCAGCAGTAGATGGGCGCTCCGTGCGCAGCTGACGAAGAGAACGGCATCGGATGATGGCGGTGGCGTGTTCAGGTGTTGTACAGGAAGGGATAGCGAGTTCTTGCAAGCTCTCCGTGTGATTCTTTGTGAGGTAATCCAACAGGTCTAGACTCGGCTCGCGATCTAGTTCGACTGCGCACAAGCTGCTCGCCTGCGAGGACGTATGAAGAAGCCAGTCAAGGAAGTCAAGCGAGGGTTCGAACTGGCAGTTCATTCGCAACCTGGTGAGCGCACAGGAAAACGGCGGATGAGTCAGGCCTGGCGAGAAGTGAGGGGTCTTTCCGGTGATGGCGAGCGAATTGAGGGATGGCCACAGGTCGAGAAGCTGGACTATAGATTGGCCGTTGTCTGACCAGTTACTAAAGTGCAAAGTCGTGATCGGGGGACCAGATCGGAGTAATTCCAAGGTAGCGGGATCAAAGGATGGTGCCGGTCGACGCATGCGGTCGAAAGTGGGACTGCCGAGAACGTCTGTACCCGGTTCTCCAGAGCCATAGAGAGCAAGGTTGAGCTCGCAGAGGTTAGGACAGAGGGTGACAGCGCGGGCGAAACAAGCTTGTTTGAGAGGACCAGGCTGGTTGTTGTCCAAGACGACATGCATCTGGACGACGGAGTCGCCAAGGATTCTACCGCGCTCTGTGGAACGGTCAACGGCGGTGACGAACGAATTGTATGCTGCCTGCGAGCAGAGGTGAACTCTCCTGAAAAGGAGTTTCTGTGCAGGGAACGACCAAGACCGGCAAACGAGGGAGCAAGCTCTGAGAAACTCTGCGTCGTCAGAGAACACTACCTCGAGGATGTCTAGCACGATCTCGAGCGGTATACCACGTATTGGGACGCGGGGCACTTGGGGGTTGGACGGGAAGCTAGGTGAAAGGGGTACGACAGTCAGGTCAAAGGACACTTGCTGGGGCTCGGCCTTGGGTTGTGCGGTGAGACAGGGTCGAGCGAAAGGAAAGGGGGACTCACTCTAGGAGAGGGCGTCCACAATCGTGAGAGACAGCTGAAGAGGTCCATGATCTAACCCAAGGGCAAGAAATCGATCTAAGGGGGAAAGCAATTTATATGTCAGAGCGGGCATGAAAGAAAGTGTCGAGTGGACGTGTCAACTTGGAACCTAATCACATCGGAACTTCCGTTCTGAATTAATTTTACGTGCACAATTGTTTTGACCCACGCGGCCTTCGACAGTGCCCCCGGCGTTGAATCGTACACCCCGAACCACAGCCGCACTCCTCCGCAATGATCGTGGCCAAGTCAGGGGCCCATGGGCAACCCCAACATCCTCCCACACTGCCCAAGTCGTGGCGGTTACGCCTCATTTCGATGACGCTGACGATGGGGGTCGTGTCGTGTATCAGCATACAATTGAATCAGGTTGCTCACCCAAAAAGAGACAAGGAGGCAAATGACATTATTGGGCACGAGAGACCACCTGGAACAAGGGCGGAGCAAGTGCGCCAGTGACAGCAAGCGGGCCACAACCCACAATATTGTCACCCCTCGATTACAATTCTCCAAATGATACATAGTAGTCTCCGGTGGCGCCGAAGATCGAGGTGTACCAGAACGTTTGAGTACCGCGGACGAAGCGGAAGGGGAGTTGACGTGTCTTCCATTTCATCATGCGATCCCAGCCTTGAAAGAACATTTAAAGTCTTGATCGGAGACAACATAATAAGTGACCTGGCCGTGATGATTATGACTCGGATTTGGTAAACAATATCAAAGTTGGACTTGCACCTCCACGAGGCCGAGATTTGCCGCGCTCAGACGCAAATGTCCAAGTCGACGCTCTCATCCGTCGTATCTTCACTTGTACGAGCTTCTATGGGCTCAGCTGTCCCATCGACAGTCCAAGATGAAGATCTCGACAAGCACGTCGCAGACCTCATCCTCAAAGAAGCAAAACAAAAGGCAGACAGCTACAGCAAGCTCGGAATAAAGGCCTACTTGCCACCCGCGTGCGCAGCTCGTTCAATTCGTGCGTTGCGGTTTTATGACATTCTTACAGTCCAGACCCGAATGCTCCCCGTCCCAACAAACGCTTCCTTTCGTCCATTATTCGAAGCACGGACGACCACAACAAGACTATCCTCCGTGCACAGGCACTCGCAGCTCAAGAGATCAAGAAGGAACGAGAGGAGCAAGAGAGGAGAGAGAGGAGAACACGTGCAGAAGAGGCCGTCGCTGCAGAGCACTCGAGACGGCGCAGGACGCGCGACGCCGACTTGGACACAAGGTGGGACAGAGACAGAGACCGGTCACGGCCTCGCTCGAGAGTCTGGGATAGCGATTGGAGGAGCCTGAGGAGGGAGCACGACTGCAGCGAAGACGAGAGCGAGCGAGACAGGGAACACAGGCGGACTAGACGGAAGCATCGCTCGCGGTCACGCTCACAGGATAGTGGTCGTTCACAAGACCACAGACACAAGCGGATGTCAGCAAAGGAACCGGACAGAGAAGGAGACTCTGAGCGTACCCGACGAAAACACCACACACACAAGAGCAGAGACGATGACCACTCTCACAAACGTCGGCGGAAAACGGATCACTCGCCCCATCTCGAGAAAAAGGAAGATGCCAAATCTCATAAATGCTGCCGCTCTGCGTCCGTTTCGGAAGACCAAAGTCCACAAAGAAAGAAACCTGCTCAGCAGAGTGCGCTACGCAACATATCCACACCGTCGCGGTCCTCACAGACGCCTATCGAAGACTATACAATCGATGTTGACAACGATTCTCGCCGCCCATCAAAGGGAAAGGAAAAAGACACTGACGATGTCTCATTTCCAGTCAGCCCGCCACGGGTACGCTCACCATCTCCTCTGCCTCCTCCTCCTCCCCGTCGAACACGTGTGCGTCCCACATCGTCCATGTCCGTCCGTTCGCCCTCCGCCTCACCGCCCCCACTTCCCCCTGCCGCTCTTCCATCTAAAATGGACAAATATTTTGAAGACTCGTATGACCCTCGTCTCGACATTACCCCCCTGTCCGTCCCTACCGTGCCCAAAACGGGTTTTGTCAACGATTCGGAATACGAAGCCTGGGACGCTATGCTCGAACTACTGCGTCAACGCCGAGAGGACAAGGAAGAGAAGAAGAGGCTAGAGAAGCTGGGCTTCAACACGAGCGATAAGAAGATTCCCACTACAAACCTTAAGAAATACAACGAGGGCGGCGATAGCATCATGGAGATCGAGTACAAGAAAAAAGGGAGTGTCAGGGAGTGGGATTTGGGTAAAGAAGGGTTTTAGTCGCATCTCAAGATCTCACTCCCGGGCGTCGGACTGTTTCATTCGCATCTGTACACTAAAATCGTATACCCTCATTCATATGCTAATGCTGTCACGACAACCAACACTTTTTCCTCGCTCCCCCTGCTATCTTCCCCAGCAACAACGTGCTCTTGATTTAGATTCAACGTTTTAGGCGGGTATCCATTGAGGAACGGCGACAGCGCCTCCAACCACTACACGCCGAGGGTGCCGGTTGTCTGTCTCAAATTTCTCGCTGGTCTTATGTTTGACGTACTAGGTGATATGTAACCGCCGTTGCAGGAAACTGTCCAGGGCGAGCGCCAAAGAGTACTCTCATGATGGGAATTAAACCCACGCCAGATCAACTCAAACCTTCATTTGGAGTCCTACGTCCGCACGAGCACCGCCGGAAGTGTAACTCACCCTTGTCAGGCATATGTAATAACCTTGAGAGAGTGCCAGTGGGCTTGATGAGGACAACGGTTCAACCACAGGTCTGTGCCTGAATAGCATCATATCAACAGACTAGACTCTTTTCTCAGGTCAAGATGGCGAAGTACGGGCCAGTGCCAGCCCCCGGCTGTGCTTACGTCCAATCCGGGCAACGGTAACGACGAATGTGCGGGGCCAAGGCCCAATCACCATCACCATCACGGTAAGATGCGTCCTCGTTTTTTTGTGATCGGCTGTGGCTTATAAAGCTCTCGAGACCTGATCCCTGACGACTCCTGATCTTGACCTCCTTGTTCCATGCGTGCTTTTTTCTCCAGGTGCTGTTGCGAGTGGTAAATCCCGCCGAATGGTCAGCACCGCCGAGTGGGTATTCGGGACGGAGTCAGAACCCCCGGGATCGCAGTCGAACGAACACAACTCGTTGACGCTCCTCAACGAACGCCGTCGCCTTGCACTGGAAGAGATCGACAATGCGCCTTTCTCGTACGATGCTCTTTCGTATACCTTTTCCTTCCTCTCATTCGTCTATTCCTAGGTGGGTCCATGCCAAGATATGCTTCGTCGCGGGCGCTGGTTTCTTTACTGACGCGTAAGTCTATTCGTTATTACTATCATGAGATGTAATACTCAAACCGTATCCTATCTAGGTATGATATGTTCGCAATCAGCATTATGACCTCGATGTTGGGCTACGTTTACGGCGACGAAAACGGTAGAGCGAGCTCCGCTTCTTCTGCGTTCTTCCGTGCACTCTCATATCGTCTTCGAAGGTGACCTCAGTCCCTGGCAGTCAACAGGTCTGAAAGTCGCAGCCCCCGTTGGCAGTTTGGTCGGCCAGTTGGCCTTTGGTTGTCTCGGGGACATCCTTGGTCGTAAACGGATGTGTGAGTGATTCAACCAATAGATTCATCGACGTATTTGCCAACGATCTATTCAACTCAAGACGGTATCGAGCTCGTGTTCATGATCACAGCCACTTTTGGCCAAGCACTCGCAGCTCCCGGACACGCTTTCAGCATCGTTTCTGTTCTCATCATTTGGCGATTTATTGCAAGTTCTTTATATATCATTTTGGGACTTATTTTGATCATTCTCTGAATTTACTAGATGGGGATCGGATGTGGAGGCGACTATCCTCAGAGTGCTGTCATAATGTCCGAGTTTTCTCCCATTCGAAGTCGTGGTCGTCTCATCACTGCAGTCTTTGCAGTGCAAGGCTGGGGCCAACTCGGTGCGGTCGTGCATCATTTTCAGTTATCGAGTCTGTTTTTGACGAGTAGCTCATCAGCTGCCGGTATCGTCGGTCTGGTCGTGGTGAGTGCTTTCGGGGACGCGATCCGCAAAGCTAGTTACGCCGTCCCCGTTGATTGCACCTGGCGCATTCTCGTCGGCCTTGGATGCATACCTGGGCTGATCGCGTTTTACTTTCGCCTCACCATCCCCGAGACGCCTCGTTTCAGCATGGACATCCAGCGCAACATCAGTCAAGCGACGCGCGACATCAGAAACATTCTATCAGCAGGCCAACAGTCAGGATCCGTGGATGAGTTTGATGAACATTTCGTAGCACCTCGGGGCTCCCTAAGAGATTTCACCAAATATTTCTCGGACTGGAAGAACCTGAGGGTGCTCATCGGTACAGCTTACTCCTGGTTCGCAATCGACGTGAGTACATTGCGTCGTCGTGGACGTATGCACCTTCTGACGTACGTTCAGATACCATTTTATAGCCTCAGTTTCAATACATCCACCATCCTGACCTACAGCAACTTTGGCAAAGTCAATGGCAATAACCCCAACGACGTCTACCAGAGTCTCTTTAGAATCTGCAGCGGAAACTTGGTGTTGGCCGTCGCTGGTTACATCCCTGGGTTCTGGGCGACTTTCTTCCTCATCGATACGTGGGGTCGTAGGCCAATTCAACTTATGGGCTTCAGTATATTGACCGTCCTCTTTTTGATCATGGGTATGTCCTACATGCGTTTTCCCTCTATCATCCCACCGACGTATCTCCACCCCCTTAGGCTTCGCATACATTCCGCTCAACTCTACCAATCCGGGACAGCACGCGTTTATTTTCCTATATTGCCTCGCCAGCTTCTTTCAAAATTTCGGTCCGAACACAACGACATTCATCATCCCTGGAGAAGTCTTCCCGACCCGGTACCGCTCTACGGCATACGGCATTTCAGCGGCATGCGGTAAGTTTGGGGCTGTCGTTGCACAGCTCGCGCTCGGTCAGCCGTTGCTGAACAATGTCAAGGATATGAAGATCATGTGAGTACTACCCCCGGGGCCCTTTTGTGGCTGCGGGACGCACCGTTTTTTCTCAGGCTGAATACGATACAGATTAGAAGTGCTCTCCTTCGTCATGTTCACCGGCGTCCTATCGACGCTGCTCATTCCGGAGACGAAGAAGAGGACGCTCGAAGATCTCTCAAACGAACACCAAGAATCGTACGTCACCGGCGCGATCAGGAGGGGTGTTTCGTCGCTTGCTTGACGGGAAATAAAAACATCCGAACACCTGAGGCGCCGACCCTTCAATGTAGTTACATTACAACTTATTCATTTCCGTGTTGGATGGATTCCTTTTCTTTGTTTCCTTATGACAACATCTAGGCAATTGGTGTACATCTATACATACATGAATATCCGGTCATATCTTACAGGTTACTCGCTGAACTTGATCATCACAATCGTCCGCTTTGTATATACATATGCGCGGCCAGGGGGAGGTTATCTCCATCGTGTCATTGTGTGTCTTTGGACATCGCTCCGTGTGCTACGAGGAGAGGATGGCAGTGAGAGAGGATGGCAGTGAGCTGAGAGTGGGCGGGCGGAGCGCAAAGCGCTCTCCGGCCCGGGACGGGAGCCCGAGTTGCCGGGT
>JBBPPX010000275.1:0-35151 GCA_038092235.1 Leccinum boreale | reverse complement strand
ACATTCTTTTATGTTCTATGGAACTTCCTCTTATATTATATATCAAAATACGTACAAATATGTTCCTTTGTGTATATATAGCAGGCCCTTCTGGCCTTTGTCTAATAAGACTTCTTCGACTCTTACCCCCACTGTCGAGTCTCTTCAGCTGTAGCTCTCTCAACTCTTCAACATTCTAGTGAGTATCTCCACTAGAACATTGCCCCTCGTTGCCCTCGCTGCGCCCCATTGTTAGCTACTCTCCTCTTAAGGATACGAGCATAGCCTTTCAATAGTTGCTTCTCGTGTAATGATTAATCCTGTAGACTAGTGTTTAGTGATGTAATTTTTGGTCAGTCCGGTGACCATTGGTGGCCTAGGTGAGGTGAGGCACGAGCCACCCATCTTTCTTGCTCTTGTCCACTTCACTGTCCCTAGCCCGACTCACTGCCTCGCAGCTCTGCTCACTAGCTTAGTCGTTCTTTTTGCTTGCACCTGCCACTCCCCTCACAGCCCCCGTCCATATCTCTTGCCTATAGTTTTGTCCATGGCTGTTTCGCTCGACTCCAGTCGAGGCATAAGCATCGCTGTTCGGTGGCCCATCCCACCCCATAGGTCGCTTCACCCGACAGATTGGGTACAGTCCCGGGTCGGAAACCTGCGGTTTCGCCTGGTGACCCTGTCATATTCATAGCACATCCCATTCTTTCATGTACTTACGCTCATACTAGTATACATTCTTTCCCTTCACTTAGCAAACTAAGCTCGACATGCACAGGTGACTGTAATACATGTTACTGTAATCATGTCGCACCATACGCCCATGAAAGTGATTTTCCTTCTCTCATCATCACACATCCATTGTTGGCAAAAACTCACTCTCCTGCCACGCAACGCCCACTTGGTGACCAATTTCCCAACCACGGGCACATCTCTCAGCTACCGACCTGCCGCAATTATCTCGTCCAGGCTGCCTCACTCTTGCCCCCTCCGCGGTACAGCCATACTCATTCAAGTTACTCTCATAAGATGTCAGGAGCTTGCAGCTCGGGTTCACCCACACGGAGCAGTTTGAAGGATAACCTGCTGTGCGGAGGGCGTTGAATGAGGACCCTGAGGGGATAAGCATCAAGTAGAGGACAAAGTCGAGACACGATAGCACATATCACGGGTTGCACGAATGAGGAAAGTTCGATAATGTGTGGGGAGGCCTGTTGGACAGGATTGTACTTTTGAACAAGATCGTGGCTGGCATCACAGAGGTTTTTTTTTTCTTCATTATCTCGCCACAGTATAATCTCACAGTGAGACAGATTCATCCATAGTACGCGTCAGTTTCTTGGTCTGTTATATCTGCTGCGATTGTAGTGCATCTCTTGTTGTATCATTTCGCTGTTGGCTAATCGCTTCTCATATTGCATACAGGTATTTGTCAACCAGAAGAACCGCGACGGGCGGATCATTCAGCTGGCGGCCACCACGAGGAATGTCTTCAGTCCTCGACGACACTGAACCACTGAAAGGTATCAAGATGTACATCAAGACCATGACACTTTTATTACAACAAGTAACAGATTGCGCATTCTTCACAACTGGACGACTGACAAAAGTCCTTTTGCTTGGCGTATCGTCGAACCCACGACTCTTGTCTCTTCTGATCTGTATATCCAGGGGTTCGGACAGTGAAATACACGCTCTCTGATATAGATGCAAAGATCAAGGACTACAGGACCAAGCTGAAAGAACTCAAGACCACATTCCTGGAGGGTGTGACAGTGCAAATGGGAGTTACTGTCGTCCGTATGATGAATACCGTGGAACAATATCAGTAGACACAATCCCTTCAACGAATTGTGGGCAGCTCCTCACGGATGTGGAATATAGTGGAATTCGTGGAGCTGAGTGACATGCCATATGCGGTTGGTGCTAGATATGTGTGGGAAAAAGGATGCCTGCCCAGGACACGCGAATCGTTGCTCCATGACATTTCCGATACCATCAGCAACCCAGACCAGGATGCCCCATGGGTTTGCTTGCTCACTGGTGTGGCTGGATCGGGCAAGTCTGCAGTAGCTCATTCAATCGCACGGCTGATTGATGGGCTGGAGCGACTAGGTTCATCGTATTGCTTCTCCAGCACTGACATCACGGGGTGGAACCCCCCATTTAGCACAATTGCATGCAACCTGTCTGATCACGATCCGCAGTGCAAATCTGCTCTTTGGGGGATCGTGAAAGACAAGTGAGCGCTTCGCACGTCTATCTCACCGGATGAGCAAATCGAGTGCCTCATTATCAAGCCTAGCGAGCATCTTGACTCCATCGGACCATCGGTGGTCGTTATCAACGCCCTACGAAAGCGGCAGCCGAGCTGATTGCAGGCAGCTGCTGAATGCCATCTCTAGGCAAATTTCCAATAACACCCTCCCAGCCAACCTTCGCTTCCTGATAACCTCTTGACCCGAAAGTGACATCCTCAATGCGTTTGCAAGTGGTTTGAATTTCGTGCATAAGCGGATGGGAGATATCTTCAAGGAAGATGTAGACAAGGACATCCGGAAGTTTATCCACCATTCACTGAATTGGTACTCTGAACTCGAGGTCAGGTGGCCTAAGCAAGAGTGGTGTCGATTGCTTGTCCACCATTCTCACCATCTCTTTCAATGGGCTTCGACTGCTTGCGTATTTGTCCAAGGAGAGGGTGCCATTGGAGTCCGCCCTTCAAACCGAATGAAGATGCTCATTGATCACAGTGGGGATACCATGATCCACCCACTAGATACACTATACCAAACCATTCTAGGCCAACTGTTCATGCTCAGTCAAGCTCGACAATCATTCCGGGATGTGATGGCCATCATACTGGCGCTGCAGGAGCCACTATCATTGATGTCCCTTTCTGCACTGCATGGGTTTGATGAAGACTTTGATATGCGGGAGATAGTCAAGCCTGCACCCGGATTGTTAAATGTTGTTGAACAATATCGCAGGCTATCTCTCTGATCACTACAACCAGTTTGGAGGAATGATGGACCTCAATGAGGCCATCATCATCTGCAGACAAGCCCTTGACCTTCGCCTGTCAGAGCATCCGCGTCAAACAACATCATTGAGCAGGGTCGCAATGTGTCTCTTTATCGTTTCCAGGAGCTCCAGTTCTTGACTTTGGATGCAAGGACAATGGACATGGCCAGCGATCTTGCTCGCTTCCTAAGAATCCTTTGGATGAGGTCGTTTTGCCGATTGCCGATTTTCTCCAGACAACACCTTGCATATCTGATGGTGTCCCACTGCCGAGTTCTGCCTTCTACCATTGCATGCCGCTGGTCTGTATCAGAATGGTCAAAGGAATCTTTCCCATTTGTACATCTCATCTTACACGCCCACTCTCTCTGCCCTCATCCGTGCGAGACGGAATGATCCATCACCGACAATTCTGGTACACGATAAGTGTTTCCTTGCTGGAAGTTAGGCGAAAGTGAGCTCTTTTCTGTTGGTAGCGAGCTAACCATCGTCACTGAGTGTATTCAAGGTCTCATTGTATTCATTCACCTCAATGGTCCAGAATCGAGTTTATTCCCCACTTTGTATGTCACGGTACCCAAATAGGAAGCAACCCTTTGACTTTGCATTTGGGCTCCACAACATTCGCTTTATCATGGAACGGATCATGGGATGCAAGTTAGAGAATGCGGAATTTGCCTACCTGTCTGCTTGTCATACCACAACCGGAGACGAGGAGAGTCCAGACGAGGTCATCCACTTGGTGTCATGCAGTTTGCAGGGTTTCGATCTGTGATTGGGACAATGTGGGCAGAGGAAATTCGGGTCTGGAAAAGGAAAACTGACTAGTGCAGGTTGTTTCTTTTTGTGTTTTCATTTTTGCAAGGCCTATATTCAACACGGCTGATCTATTGATGCTGTTCCGCAACTTGATTGTTTTCGTTTCCCGCCCCACACGGCGGCCAAGTCTGTTGCCGCCTCCACCAGCTAGCTCCATCCGGGCCATTTGTGGTCCTTCACATCATTCAATGGTCAATACAAGTTCCCTGAGCTGACTATTACATGATAGGTGGGCATCCGACGCCTCTGAGATCATGGACACTAATACTAGCATACTAGGCTCTCATCTCTCTGCTTGGTGTGGAGACGAGGCATTTATCGCCCTGAGCATATTCCCCACACCATCAGATGCATTCAATGCATGGTTCCATACCCTTCTCTTGTTCAACACGCTCACCATCCAGACACACACCCACTCCAAGCTTCTGCTGGAATGTGACGCCTACTCCACCTTTCCTCCAGGTGTGTAAATCTGCACCACAGATACAAGTGGCTAACCCCGCACATTGCCTGCACCATGCTATTCCCCATGGTCAACTCACATCGAACCCCTTACCTCCCAAACTTGTCCTTGGCTTTTTGACCATGAACTCGTCATCATTCTCAATGCTCGATTGAAGCTGCCTGATTCGTTTCCAGATGAGGGCGTTATTTTTGGTCATCCTTACTACTTCGTACAGTTTCTTTGTTTCTAGTCTATTTTTTTTTTTTGGTAATCTTGGTATTGAAATCAAGTTGCCTTCAGTTTGTATCGCGCATTCACGTTGGATGCTGTCGAAATCGCTCATTTGGTCGCAAGCAATGGATTGCTTCTGCTGAGTCCAAAGAGCTTCAGAGTTGAAATCTGGAGAGTTGCTGCCATCGTGTCATGCTCTCAGGCTACAATTCTCGACCAGATAGTTGTGGAGATGAGTCCAGTAAGAAGAAATCTCACTCATGCAATCACAAATCCGCTCGCTCACTGGGGTTACAGAGTTTACTCCGCCAAGCGGCCTGATGAAGTTGATGTTCATGTGATCGATAAACGATTTTTTGGGAGTTTCTGGCTTGTTTGTGCCAGTAGCGATTTCGAAAGAAAGACAAACGGAAAAGCCTGAGAGGCCCGGCAGGTGACAGAGCATGGATATTTCATCACCGGCATACGATGCGCAAGAATGTTTGTCAGTCGTTGTTGTTAGTTCCATCCTTGTCTCGCCTGATTTTCCTGCGCAGGGATTCAAACAGCAAAATATATGCTCTCCAATATCGACTCGAATATCAACGATTATGCGAAAACCTTTCAAGAACTCAAAGCAGGATTCGTGGAAGGGGTTGTCATGCAAACTGGCATCACAATGGTTAGCATGATGAACATGATAGAACTTGCCAGTAGGTCGGTCGAGTCTATGCTGTGATCAGATATTCACCCACATGGAACACAGCTGAATCCATCATCCTCAATGACATGACATATGCGGTCAGCGCTCGGTATGCACAGCAGAAGGGATCCCTTCCAGGGATGCAGCTTGGTGCAGAATTGTCATGTCAATTACTGTAGCGCAGGCCCACACTCTCACTCGTCCATCCCGCAGCGAAGCTGGAGGCTAGACGCCAAGTATTCCCCCAGCAAGTCTCGGGTGACCTTGACTGGGCAACAGAGCATAGGGTCAGATGCTAGCCTCTTCATCTATCGCAACGGCAACAACCTCGTAATAGCGATAATCTATGTCGATGACGCCCTCTTTGTGGACCAAACAAAGCTTTTGTAAAGAAGCTAAAGGCCACATTCATGACAAGATGGGAATGTTGAGACCTTGGTGAACCATCTGAGTTCTTAAAGATGAGAATAAAGTGTGACGGCCAGAAACTATATCTGGACCAATCTGCCTATCTCGAGACAATATTGGAATGCTTTGACATTACCAACTCATGTATCGCTCGAACTCCTCTCCCCTCAGGATACTGTCCTGAGAAGAATACATCCCCCATTAATCCAGAAATCCGTCTGAGGTTCCAAACAGTGATAGGATCTCTCATATACCTAATGATTGATACAAGGCCCGACATAGCCTACACAGTTACCCAACTAGCTAGGCAGGCCGCAAATCCATCCCAGGATCACCTAGATAAAGCATACTACATATGCGGATACCTACTTGGTATGTGTCAGTATTCACTAGTCTACAATGGTGAAAATGGGAAAGGCATTATTGCATGCACTGACTCCGATTGGGGTCAAGACATCCAAACAGGACACTCGCAGACAGGTTTTTACCTGAAACTCGCAGAAGGGGTTTTCCTATGGAATTCCCACCTCCAGAAAACCACTGCCCTCTCCTCTACTGAGGCAGAGTATATGGCATTGAGTGACTGCTCTCATCAAGCCATCTGGATCTGGCAGATGATGGGTGAGCTCGGCTATAAGCTGCGCCCAATCCCCATTTGTGGTGATAATCAAGGATCGCTATTCATAGCAGAGAATCCAGTCACCGAAAAATGATCAAAACATATTCGACTTCGACATCACTTCATCCGAGACACAATCATGCAGGACAAAATAATCGAGTTGTTCAATATTGAAGGGACAAAGAACTCAGCCGACATGTTCACAAAGAACCTCACATTTGAGAAGTTTGCTGAGTGTCGATCCCAACTTGGTCTTGAGTTTTACTGTGACTGAATGCTCGCTGGTAATATTAATTACTATGCGGATGATCTATTCTCTTATCACTTGCATGTTACTAAAAGTAGTATACTAAGCAAGGGGGAGTGTTGAAATATGAGCACTAGAGTACTAATATAGTAAATAGTTCACACGCTTGTATTATATAAGGTAGCTCAGCAGTGTCTGAGCTTGAATAGGAGTTTATTCAATCTTCTTCCATAACCACAATGTTCTCCTCAACCTCATCTCATTCCACTACAATGTAAGTACTCGAGCACAGTTCCTATCCTCTCAACACCCCCATCCCGGCATATGCGAGCCAGGTGGGTTTCAGGGTCCTCACTAGGCGAGCATGGGACGGGATCACGACAATCTGAGGATTTGCCAGATAACAGGTGGTCCCAGGTGCTGTCGGCTTCGACGTCATGGTACCGGTCAACAGGCCGGTATTCGCCATATATATTGCCTGGATGGGTGGGCATGCGCCAATCGCACTGAGAGCAGCGGGCGGCTCCAGAGGGGCACGACGAGGAGGGGTGACCGGAGCAGGTTGCTCAGGGGTACGAGCCCGGGGGATAGAGTAGGCAGAGCGGAACAAATCGTCCACATCGGAGAATTTGTCCGCTGGGACATCACTGCCGAGATCAGCCAGTGGATTGCGACAGTTGTCATCAGGGGTAAATGGCGCTGGAGGTGGCCAATAGGGAACCTGTGGTCGTGTTCATCCAATAAAGGATGACGTCAAGTGGGACGTTTATCACAGCGAGGGAACAAAGTTTCCTCGAAGATGGCGTGGAGGGAGGTGAATACTGATTCTGAGTCACATATGAACATGAAGTTGTTCAAATTATCAGTGGAGACACTGATGTAAGTCATCAGTTCCAATAGTAGCAGCAAGTTTATTGTCGCGCTTTGCAGTTGGGAGATGTACATAGGCACTGCAGCTGAAGACACACAGGTGACTGATGTTGGGTTGTAAACCCCGCAGAACTCCATAGGGGGTTTCCCATTTATGCTTCCGAAGAGGGGTTCTGTTGTAAACGTGGGTCACATGGTTTATTGCGAATCCCCAGTAAGAAGGTGGGCAGCAGGCATCATGCCGCATGGCCTCAGCCTTGTCCAATATGGTGCACATGAACCTTTCTGTGCAACTGTTCTGCTGTGGCGTATGCGGCGCAAATGTGAGGATTTTGGTCCCATTTGACCGCAGGAAACTGTCAAATTCCTTCAACTTGTATTCACCCCCTGCATCGGACATCCATTTCTTAATGGTTGCGCCATATTGGTTTTTAACCATCAGAAGGTCTGTAGTGCAGCATTCTTAGTGCACAGCATACCGACCCATGCATAGGAGGTATAGTCGTCTAGGAAGATGATTATGTATCGATGCTTATTATAGCTTTCGATGGGAAAGGACTTCAAGTCCGAGTGAATTAATTCGAATGGAGCGGAGGCTCGACGTCCAGTAGATGAAAAAGCGTGATTTGGCATCTTGCCAAGAGTGCAGCCAGGGCACATAAAGTTGGTTTTCTCAGATGAGAGGGTTGATGGGAAGCCGCCGACATGGTTTTCGGCAGCTTTAAGTACATCTTTGAAGGGATGCGCGAAATGTCAGTGCATCGTGGTCCAGTCGACAGAGTTAACTGTTAGGGCACATAAATCGGCCGTGGGATGGAGTATCTCAACATAGGTTGTGTACATGTTGTCACCATTTACTTGTGTGAAGTGCCAGATCGTTTGGCCATTCTTGCACAAGTCGATCAACTCTGCATCGCCTTTTACTGTGAACCCATCTTTGAAGAAGGTCCCAAGGGAGAACAATCTCGGGGAAAGGTTGGACAGGTAGTATACCTGATCAAGAGTAACAACATACTTGTGGCCAGAGCCATCGTCAACACAAAGGATGACAGTTCCACAGCCAGTGACAGTGGTGTGGCTGGTTGCAGTGGCAATTTTGATGTGTTTGCTTTCATCGGTGAACTCTGTGTAGGTGGCGAAGTCACTCTTATCACAGGTGAAGTGCAATGAAGCACCTGAATCAAGGATCCAGTATTTTAGAACCTGAGTGACACGTCATCAGAAGTGTAGTCTTCCTTGACGGGGGGAGGTGGTGCAAGGGGTGCAGCCAGCACTCCAACATGCTTGCGTTTGCAGGGCCGGACTGGACGAACCTCGGGCTCCTTGACTCATAGTTGCAGTGTTTTAGGCTGCTTGAGGTCGGGAGAGGTGACTCTCTCGATGAGGGGATGATACTCCTGGTAGGAAGCGAGGGGTCCACTGAAGATACCTGACCGAGTATGCATGCGAAGATTTGCAGCTGCTTCGGTGCAGGATTCGAGGGTGCGAATGTTCTTGAGGGAACACTCGACACCAAGCTGGTCGGCGAGAGAGAGGGCTTGCTTCGTCTGAGCGAAGCATGGAGGGCCATACTGAGATGCAGCGGGGAGGTTGGTGAGACGGCAAACATCAGTGACGGGCTCTGGGCCGGAGGTGTGGACACTGAGTGCTGGCAGAGCCAGCATCGGAATGGGCATCGTCGGCAAGGTGGGCGTTGTCAGGTGCCCTTCCTTTGCCTTTTCCTCTACCTCCTCTCGATCCTTGTTGCCTCCTCTTCTTCTCGTTGGACTGTTGGTCTGACGAGGGGTGAGTGCTGCTTCCCTGCTGGTCCTTGTGGGACTTGTGGGGTTGTTGCTGCTTCTGCTGCTGGGAGGAGAAGGAGGGGTCGTCGGGCTTGCGCTTTATGGCGGATAGCTTCTTGGCGGACTGTTTAGGTCCACTGCCACGAGGAGTGATGCCACGCTGCTCCCAAGAGAGGGTGCAGCTGTGTGCAACAGCATCTATCGTGACTTTAGCGAGGTCAAAGGGAGCAGACTGGGAGAATTGCTGGGCGATGGTGTTCATTTCATTGGGGAGTTTGGCTAGGACCAACATCATTTGTACGTTGTCGGCAATTTTATAGCCCTGGGTGTCAAGGCAAGTAAGATGCATCTGCATCTTGGAGATAGCGGGGCTGGGGTGAGATCAAGGAGGGCCTTGAACTCTGTGTAAGAGGCGGAAATGCCTGGGGCGCTGTACTCGGCCTTGAGGGATTCCCAGAGGGCGTCGGCAGTGATGTGTTTTGCGTTTTTAACGTGAAGGGTGGGGGAGATGCGGAGGCGAATGTAGCCGAGAGCTTCTCGGTCATCCTTCATCCATTCACGGAGGTCCTTCTTTTCCTCAGCAGTGGGGTTCTGCAGGTCAGCAGGCTTAGGCTCTGCGTCGTAAAGGGCACCTGAGAGGCCCTGGGCCATGAGGAAGTCCTCCATAGGAGGGGCCCAGTCCAAATAGTTGGCACCGGTGAGGATAGAGATCATGTCGGCGAGTTTCAAGGTCATTTTTAGGAGATCTGGTTGTGGAACATCATCAGTGACGTGTTCTTTATGGAGTGACATAGCAGCCCCATAGGGCGCTGGAGGCAGCCATAATGGCGCCATGTGTCGGTCCTGGTGGTGCTTTCAAGCAGCACGTAATCGCGCACTTGATTGCGCCAGAGGCAGCCTGTGAGGGAGTAAGCCAGGTAAGGCTGACTGTCATTGGGCACTGCCACAGTGTCATGAGCCAGGGCTCATAACCTGACGAGCAGGCATGTAAATGGCAGAGTGGAACACTACTGCTTACCTGGTTGTTGCTTGGTGGTCACACAAAAGTGGGAGGGAAAAGTGTTATATTAGTGGCACCATAAGGACTGCCTATATATACACAGGAGCGGAGTTTGAAGCGGAGCTACAACCATGTATTACATAATATAAAGTTATGTATGCTACCAAGGGTGCGGATATACATCAGGCCAGAGCATCTAAGCGCTATTGCGCATTAGATTACGCTAGGCATTCAACAGTTCATGTGCTTGTCCAGCCAGGCAGATTGCTTGATGTGGTGCAGGAAAGAATTCTTGGCCTGGAGGAACTCACTGAAGGTGAGGTTGTGGTCGGAGTGGGCATTCTTTGAGGCTTTGACCGAGGTGACCAGGCGAATGGTGAGGAGGTCATTGGAGGCAGTGAGGCCGAAAGCATCGTTGGCCTGGGATCTGTGGTTCTGGGTGGCCTCTGCGCAACCCTCAGGTGAGAAGTACCACATTTCTATGAACTCAAATGTCATTAGTTTCTGGAGGGCATACTGCGACGGGCGGGAACGATGACACTGGGAGGAGGGAGGTCAGAGTCAAAGTCATTGATCTTAGGCTTCTTTTTCTCAGTGTCCTTGCACTCCTTTTCAGCTTTGGTCTCGTCAAGGCAGAACTGCTCGTTCTGGCATTCTCTCTCTTCATGCTGCTCGGCTTCTTCCACTACACGTGCTTCATCTTGATGGTGGTTCCAAGCATCAATGTGCTCATTGTGTTCAATGTCCCAAGTGGCAGCGAGGCAGTCAGCTACTTCCTTGTGGGTCTCACCAGAGCTGTCTATGATCATCTGCCTGATGCCTTGGTATGGGGCAGAGTCGAAAGCTAATCGGACCTCGAGACTGGGGTCAGCCATTGTGGTTGAGAAAAGAAAAGAGGGGAGTTGGGTATGAAAGAGTGGTGTGAGTTGGACTGGGAAGGGAAAGATGCAAAGAAAAGCGAGGACAGGTGGAAGGGAGGATGAGCAATGTGGCGGTATGAAGAGAAGAGAAAAGATGCCGCTTACATCACTTACGTCGCTTGCCCAAAGTCTTTGCACTCTGGACTCACATGTGCCTTACTTGACCTCAGTCTGACACAGGGAGAAGTCTCAAGAGCTGAAATAGATGAGGAGAATCAGCGACAAAAAGCAGGACATATTGCAAGAGACACTCACACTTGGTGAACAGTGGATGGCCATCCTGTACAACACATGTGAACTTGAGATCCCAATTTGACTTTATGCTGAAACAGGACATAATTCAACAGTGTTAATGGACAAACACCTCAGACCATATCTCGTGAGAACAAAACAGAACACAGCTATAACCAAACTCCCAAAGAAGATTTGATTCATAGCATGTTTCAAGAAATGAAAGCCAATGGGAAAACTCATTGAGATATTGAGGGGAAGGACAGCTTGACATGAGCACCTTGCAAGTGGCAAGACTTTCTATCATATATTTGACTGCAAGGGTGTAATAAAATTGGCTGAATTTCACAGTAGGATGCTAGGGATGTCTGGCAGGGTGAGGAAATTAAACAAAGCAAGGACTATAATTAATCTAATACATAGACAAGACAAAGATGGATCTGTTGATTTACAAGTACTGATAGGAGAAGAATCAAATGTGAAGTTGGCAGGCAAGAGACTGTAGGAGATATATTTGTTGATGAAAAAACATTAAACTTCAACTCCCATGGCAGCAGGTTGTGCAATCTGGGAGTGTATAGATGCAGTATTTGTTCATAACATGGAGCTGGACATGGACATGGAGGATATGTTTGCAAATCAGCACCAAAACTGATGGAAAAAACAGTGTGTATCTATAGCAATGCAAATGACCTCCACCATCTTGGCACAATCTTGCAAAAAAACGCAATTTGGCCATAAAATAGCTATTAAAAGGTGAATCTAACTACCATGATCAAAGGCAGTAGTTGGCTACAAATGAAGTTTCAAACAGCAGCCAAATGAAGTCCTAGTACCTGGTGCTTGTAAGTAGTTGAGTAGCAGATATGAGGCAGTTGTTGCAAATGAAGACAGACAAGTTTACCTAATGCTGTAGGCAAAGTTTTATTATGAACCAAAGTGAGTCAGGCTATGCTGACCAAGTTTGGACTCTGCTAGCATCTAGCAGCAGTTACTCAAATATGCTTGTGATTTACATCCATAGCACAGCAGGGCTGTAGGGCACTATGTAGTTCTAATTTACAAATTACATTTGTGATGGGGAGTCACGTGACATTGACAGCAAGAGGGAGGAAGTTGGTGGGTGGGCCAGAACTGTGTTGTGTAGCATAACAGCGACATCATGGACAATGGGTGGGTGATGGGGAGTCACGTGATGTTGACGGCAAGAGAAAGGAAGTTGGTGGTCGCGATCACGTCACAGTGGGTCGTGAGTAAAGCCCATGTGATGGTGACAGTGAGAAGTCAATTTGAGGATCAGGCAGGGTGGGTGTCAAGGTGTCATGTGTAACAGCAATGAGGTGGTTGCTAGGAAATCATGAATGACATTGACGGAGAGGACAAGGGAGGGATGGAAGTGTTGATGGAACATCTTTGACATTTGACAAAGGTATCCCATCACTGCTTCCATTGTGTATGAATGTTGGTGAGGATGGATGGGTGAATGATGGTGAGTAGATGGCAAACGTGACAGCGAAATGATGTCATGTTTGAAGTGGAGTTTTATTTTGGCAAGTACAGTAATGGATACAGTTGCCATCAGTATTCGCGGCTATCACTGTGTTCATAACACCTGATGATTAAATTCCTTTGGCATTGATACCAGGAAAGTACAGCAATTTTGTTGCAAAGGATCACTCGCTATGTATCATGGTGATGGATAATTGTATCTAGTTATCAGCATCACTGGGTAATATTAATATTGTAATGATACTGAAATAATCATCGGCCAATTGGCAAGATGCAGAGTGAACAATGCACCAATCAGTGGGCTGTGGAATGTGGAAATGGAATGGACCAATCGGCAAGATGCCGAGTTGAACTGATCAGTCGACCAGTGGATTCATGGAAAATTAGCTGAGTCTATTGGCAAGATGCTGGGAAAATGGCTAATGATTCCATCAGTGAGATGCCAGGTTATATTAAATGGCCAACCGGTGGATTGTGGAATGTTTGGCCAGACAGCCAATGGGCCCATTGGTGTGCTGTCTGATGTGGAGTGAACAATGGGCAACCAGTAGGCTGCAGAATGTAGAAATGGAACAGACCAATCAGCAAGATGCCGAGTTGAACTGATCAGCCAACCAGTGGATCCATGGACAATTAGCTGAGCCTATAGCAAGATGCCAGGAAAATGGCTAATGATCCTATCAGCAAGATGCCAGGTTATACTATTTGGACAACCAGTGAATCGCGGAATGTATGGCTAGATAGCCAATGAGCCCATCAGTGTGATGTCATCATAATAATTCGGCCAACTAGTAAACTGTTGATCATGGAAAAATAGACAATTGGCCAATCAATAAGTTGTCGGGAAAGTGGCTAATGGTCCCATTGGCGAGATGCCGGGACTAGAGCAGTATCTAATGGGCCCATCAGCAAGATGCTGAATTATACTGATTGGCTGGCCAGTGAATTACTTGGTATACACAAATATAGCTGATTGACCAGTTGGCAAGATGCCGAGTAACAGCTGACTTGGCCAATCAGTGATTATGGAGGTTGTTGACACATCGGCCGATGCTGGCAGGCTAGTCACTTGCAGTGATTGTGCACTTTGGCTAGCTGGTCATTTGCCAAAAAATAGTACTGCATTATGTGCATACTTTGCTTTAATATTGTTCAGCCACCCATTCTTCAAGTTTCATGAATTAGCCAGCTGTTGTGCAGCCTGGATCTCCTCATCACTCAGCTCCTCATAGATACTCTGTCAGCTCCTTCTGATGCAATGAGATAGCTGCCTTGGAGCCTGGTAGCTGAACATCATTACACTCTTTGATCCACTCCTTGATATCATTGTGTCATATTTCCTGGACCACAGTGCGAAAATTCCCAATGCATCCAACTTTGAGGGAGGGGTTGCTCAACCAACTTCTATAACATGGAATAAGTCATCACCCAACAAAGACTCCATTTCCTCCAACTTCTGCAGTTCTTCAACCATCATCTGGTCAAAGAAATCTTTTCTGCCAAATTCCTTGCAACCCATCCATTGGGCCTTCTTATGCAACAATATTCCTAGCTCTCCTTGTGTTATTTTTGGTGACTTGCACAGCACATTCCTGTTGTTATAGTCATACTTAGTAGATTCTATGGAATAGCACAGCTCCATGATTATGGCGACATCAGACCATCAAACTTATTTTATCTGATAGGTATAACTAAATATAAACCACCAATTGCCTTCTTGATAATTGTGTTTGTTTGACCTTGCACCCTATTTTTTGTATCCCATGTGTATTTCCAGTCTTTTTTTTTTGGTCAACTAAATCACATTTTTGAGTTTTTTGACTTCAACAAAAAGTAGGGACAATGTTGAAACATTAGTTATTTCTACACAACAAATACTACCAAGTCTAGACTAAGAGCTACATATGCTATTGGCTACATCTTTGCTTACTAATCATTACCATCATCATGGCTTAGACCTCCGACAGGCTGATCATTATCAAACTGATTAGGCCCATGTTGAAGGTGACAGTGTAGACACAGTGGCAGTACCACTAGAAGCAAACTGGCAATAATCTGAGGCACTGCAGATAAGCTCAATATGTCTGTTACTAGTATTTGACAATGGCAAGTTTAATACTTACCTTGATGTTGTTAGCTTTGACTCCTTTGAGCCTGGAACAGGTGCCATAAATCCAGCTTTGGTCTATCCTTAGCAACTTGCTCAAGCACTGAATACAACAGCTGGTGAGTTTTTCACCCACTGGACTCATACTACTAGTGAGACATTAGAGCTAGAAAAGTCTCTCTCATCTGACAGTGATCAGTTCTCTCAACTCACAGCTGGAATTCAGAATTTTTCTTCTGGTTTTTACTCTTTTCAGCAACAGTCTCAGTACCCTCAGGCTGAATGGAACCCAAGCCACATTTTGATGTGGATCACCAGGCTGGCAGATTGCCAATGATTCTTAGATGAGCTTTTTCAGGCAACTATCCCTCCTCTTGAGCAGCAGAACCATCAATACTGAGATCCAAGCTACCAACTTGAAGTTTGGAACTGTTCTATGCTAGCTGTGATGGGTCGAACTAGATCAAAAGTTCAAATGGTGACTGATGACTTGGAGTCAGAGGTACCAGAAGTCTTAAAGGGACCAGTTTCATTTCAGGGCCAGGCTTGGAGGGACCAGGTTCAGGGCTAGGTTTAGTAGCACCAAGCTTAGAGAGTCATTCTGATCATGCAAATTGGTCATTGGTGTGTCAATGTTTCAACTGCCAACCGTTGATTCAAGTCAGTTGAGTTGCATGACTCAGCATTTCAAGGAAACATTTTCATACACTGGCGTCATTGTGTCCAATTGTTTCCAGAAGACATATCAAACAAAGATTAGTTACCCTTGGGTAGTTTTACAATTTTTAGAGATATCTTCCATGGAACATGTAGTTATTCAATGCAATTTGTCAACTGAAATCCATTGACCTCATCATTGAGTTGTGTAACTAGGTGGTCTAAGAACTGTTCCTACATCTGTTCTTACATCTGCAGTTCAAACTGGCAGTTAAAAAAATTGTTGAGGCTTTTTTTACTTTAGATATAGCTTGGTTTGGATCCCCATTTAAGATATGAATTTTTCATACACTCAAGCATTATGGCAGGCAGAGGTGAGGACTGACTATTATTCAGATCTACAATTTTCTACCAGATCAGGCAAAGGAAGGGGCCAATTGTAACACTGGTTTGCTCTGCACTGTGTTGATAATATAGGAAACAAGTTGGTGGTAGATCTTGAATTTTGTCAAGTGGCTGTCCTGTTTGAGGAAAGTGCTGTCTTTATGTACTTCAAGCCCAAGAGTGATGCATGCACATGTGCATGTAGAAAATGAGTATTAGCTGACAATGTTGAAGATATAAGTGCA
Organism: Leccinum boreale; assembly: GCA_038092235.1. Classification (NCBI taxonomy): domain Eukaryota; kingdom Fungi; phylum Basidiomycota; class Agaricomycetes; order Boletales; family Boletaceae; genus Leccinum; species Leccinum boreale. The sequence goes on along the minus strand of JBBPPX010000275.1, from coordinate 18,993 downwards.
AAAAAAGTAGGTGCAAATGCTGAAGAGGTTGAAGATGTTGCAGAGGAATGAGGTGCAAGAACCAATAATGCAGAGGATAGAGCAGTAGGTGCTACATGTGTAGAGGAACATACAATACATTCCTGGGCAAGGCTGACTGGCTCTGAGAAATTGCTCCTGGATGCTCTCAAATGCATCAAGACCAATCCTTACTAAGGTTCTGCTCTGTTGGATCGAAACCAAAGCAAAGATGTAACATTGTTCCCTATCTCTACTGTTTACACTCATTGTCCTTTCAGTGAGCTGTGAAGTATGGATAGTCATTAGTTCATAATCTATTCTGATTTGTCTGATGGGATAAGATTGGTTGGTGCCAGAACATAAATCTGTGATCTAGTCAGAGATCCTGACAGCTTGGCAAGGTCAGTGAGTGCTTCAAACAGGCAATACAGATATTGTGTACAAGGTGGATACTAGTGAGCATCCCTGAAGTTTTTGGCCATAGCAGTTGTGACTGCAGATCCTTTTGGTTTAATGGTTTCCCAAATGCATGGTACAGACCAATTCCTGACCTATGTACAATGAGGATGCTAAATTGAATTACTAAGCAACTCTACAGAGGGGAGTCCATTAGGGTCTGAAAGGGCTGATTGGACATTGTTGACAGTAAGCCATCACAGTGCCAAATGTGACTGGCAAAAGGACTGCAAAAATCTAATGTGATTGAGGATTGATATTGAAAGGTGCACTGACACAACCCCCAGAGTGGTTGTAAAAATGCATGTACATAGAGAGTTCTGATAGAGAGAGATGCACAGTACAAACAGCCTCTAGGGTTGTTCAAGAAGAGTGAGGTATGCCTTTGTGTGAAATGTTTTTGTGAGGTACATGCTTGGTGTCCAATTCTTGCTGGTATATTCAGCTAGCACTGTGAGGCTCATTGAGGATAATGACCCAGGAAGTTGATCAGCTGATTCAATGACAATAAGATCTGGGTGACGATTGTAGGCCCCCTCTTTCTTGAGCCACATTTGAGTAACATATGTGGATTCAGCAGGGGGGAAATCAATATCAGTGAATTTTGGAAAGATGAGATCGAGCATGAGGCCCAGATATGTATGGCCTGAGTGGGATAGTTTTCTAGATCTGTAATGGATGACTTCTTGGATTTCCCATTGAAGAAACATTGCAGCTATTCTTTGGTACTGGAAATGATCTGAGCTTGTATACAGCATCTATTGTATGGAATTTATGGGTATTATCAATAAGGAGGCTCACACTCAGTGAGTGTTTGGAGTGATCATGTAACACCATGGTGCCTCCAATCCTCAGTAGTTGGCACTCAGTAATCAAGTCAACATACAATATTCAATGTTGGCATTTTTTGTTGGTAATCAAGCAATATACAATACAGTAGCTATACTTGGAGAGAAAGTGAGAAATATGTGTTTCAAAAAATTTGTTTAGAATGCAGTCAAACTTGAGTCTTTGTGCTTGCCGAAATGTAGAATGATATTTGTGTATGATTGAATCAGTGCCAGAAGAATATTGTCATCTAACTGCTCGCCTTGCGAGTGTATGGCCCTTTTAATAACATGCATCTGGGTTGATGGATTGAAAGAGTCGGAGTTGGACAATTAAATGCCCTGTGACATTGGATCATATCAGCATCTTTCCGGCACTAAGAACAATGCAATAAGGGGCTTACTTGTAGATCATTTGCTGCTCTGTCTGTACAATTGCGGAGTCATGATGTTCGAACATTCAATCACCATCCAGAGGGGAAGCGAAAAGTGTTTGGGCAGATAGTATGGAATTTGTGTGGATGAACCAAACTTGAATATGTTCAAATGGCAGGGTGGCAGAGTTTGATTGCAAATATTATTAATAGAAGAAACAGCATGGACATGGAGCATACTCATGAGAAAGAAAATCAGCAAGACCCACCCACAAGTTGAGAAGCCATAACAGTATCACAGCATCATCAATGAAAATACACAGGATGGAGAGATCATAACCAAGTTAAAAAGCAACACAACCCATAGAAAATATACAGTGCAGCAAGGGAACATGTTCCTCTGAGCACAATGATAAGCACAAAAAGCTTGTGGGAGTGGGATAACTACTAATAGAGACTTGTAGGTCAAGGAGTTTATTCAAATCAGTTGAATTGAATCCCTTGATGCCATCATGATATACAAAAAAGACTCCAAAAAACAATTGCTGTATTGCCATAGGAATGGATCATACACTATCAGGCCTAGGACATAAAGGTACAGTACAACGAGTACATTTCAATTGTTGATACTTGTAACAAATTGCTCATAAACCTCTTTTAGCTCCTTGATTAGTCTGTTTAAAAGTGGTGTTTGAGATGTGAGTAGGTGTTTGCCTTAATCTGGGGAAAAGTAGATGACTATATTGAATATGATTATTTTTTCACTTTAATTTGGCATAAAAGTAAAGGCTCACCATCTTCCAGTGCACTATCCATCTTCAAATTATGAGTGAATGTCCATCATTGCCATAAGTGCTAGTATGACCTTGATCCATGGACTCAGGCTTGTCCATTCCAGGATGATTTGGAGGATTTGGAGGTTGACTCAAGCCATGATGTTCTTGCTGTAAAGGTACTGTTACGACTGTCTCCAGAGTTCTCATTATGTCTCTTCTCTCTCTCTTTTTCCTTCGCTTATCACTTTTACTTTGTCTTCACATTGTATCATAGATCTCAGGCAATTTCGTGCTGTGTTCCACATTGCTGATGATCCAACTTTCCCCTATCCTTGTTCCTTGTTTCTCTTATCTCCATTCTGATTCTTTTCTATCTCTGTTCCAGTTCTTTGACTCATGATGACGTCATAGCTTCATCATCCATCTGTCATCATTTGATCATTGTATGATTAATTCTCCGCAACTTCTTACACATCCATACTGCAGATGACTTATCCCTTCCTCGCATTTCCATCACATTCCATCCCTGTAGTACATAAAATCCTGTCATGTTGCTTTTGTAAACCCTAAGCTAGAGGTACTTGGAATATCACCTTGTCCTCAGCATTCACACTCGAGTTCTTCATCTCTCAAGTCCCTTTGATCCTCTGCCCTTTTGGGTGTGTACTGAGTCTCATAGTCTTCGAGTCTTGCCAGGCGTTATGCTTGCTCGACTAGTCCTTCATCCCTAGTCTTCACCCTCCCCTCCAAGTCTACATCCGACCCTATCCAGGCCAGCACCAGATGATGAGGATGGAATTAGGGATCCTTCTCCAAATTTGTCCCATTGGGTTACAAAACTTCCAGCAGAAGTGGCGAATATTTGAACTAGTTGGTTTGAATAGTCTAATTTTTTATGAGAGGCCTGTCTTGTCCAGGTTCTTCTGGACATTAAATTGCAAGCTAGAAGAATTATTATATGTTAGTATACCTCCCGCATAAGTTGGAGGCCCAGCATCCAACACATTTCAAGATGAATTATCTCCAGTATTACATTCAATGGTGTTGTCTACATCACTATCCCTGTAACTAGATGGTTTGTCGCTGAAAGGGCAATTAGTAATGAGGCAGTAACTGGGGGTGTGGCAGTAGTGTCCATGCCTTCTGCACTAGTGACACCAATAAGCAATGCATTGATCATAAGAGTGATCATCATAGGTGCAAACCGGACAAGGAGGTTACATCATGGAGGTATTTCCAGTATTGGTCTTGCTCTTGTTCTAAGGATCCTTCCTGGAGAAGGTAGACAATAGGCCAGAGATGATGGGTAGAAAAAGTGGCAATGGCATCGGAGAAGAAGGAAGTGACGAAAAGATCAATGGGCTGAGCTCGCATGTCAGCAAATCCATTGGTCATGGCAGCTTGAATTTGAGAAGAGAAGAAAGTGTAGTTATGAAGAGAATGATATGTGAAAATGCAAGAGTAAATTTGAAAAAGAGCAACATAGTGATACATAGTTTCAGAAGGAATAGCAGAAAAGAAAATATTTCATTTGACATTGTGAAGGAGATCAGGGAATTGGAGAATAATAGAGTAGTGGTGTTACAAATAGGGGTATCGAAAAGGTTAGGGACAATTGGAAGATCGGAAACAAAAGGGCAAGGAACAAGGGAGTCTGGGGATGAGGAGTCGGACATGGGGAGTTATGGGGGGAATTGGGATGGACATTGATTGCCCTTTATAAGCAAGGAGAAGTTTAGTGGTGTTGAAGAGGTTTTCTTCGGGTTCCCAGGTATTTTCCGACAATGGCCATCCGTTCCAAGGTATTGGTGTTGGCCACATGTTCCATGATGCCTGATTTCACCTACTTTGTATTTATTATTATTATTGATAACATATGGAGGTGGAGATAGGAAGTTTGGACCGTGTTTAGAAGTTTCCTGATAGGACGTTAGCTTGGAAGCATGGAACACATTTGTGATGCACCATGTAGGAGTGATTTTTAGTCAGTAGGAGAGTGGGGATATAACTTGAGTTATTTCAAATGGGCCTTCTTTTTTCGGAGCGAGTTTTCTAGAAGGGTATTGAAGATGGAGTTTTTTGTTATCAAGCCAGACCTTATCTCTAACTTTCCAAGGGATGAAGCAGGAATAGAAGTGTTCTTTCATGAGGTGTTGAGCATGTTCATGTGCATCCAAGGCTTCTTTTTGAGCTTTGGATAGCAAAGATAGACAAGTTTCAATAAACTCAATGAGAAGGTCTATATCCATGGCATTGGAGTCTTGACGTTGGAAGGAGGAGCGAGTTTCGAAGGCCTCGATCGCATTAGCGTATTTTTGGATGACGGCAATGAAGTCGTGAATTTTGGTCGGTCTTTCTCCTTGTAGGAACATGTGTTTGATAATGTCTTGTTGACTGTTCCTTTCGAGAAAAGCTATCCCCATCATAGGATCACATCTCACTTGATTGTAAAGAGCTATCCATGTCGTTAGGAAGACCTGGGTTCGCTCCTTTGATCCTTGCATTTTATCCATGAGTTTTTGAAGAGCTATATCTCTCTCATTACCAATTCGAAAACGACCATCGAGTAATGCTTCTAGTTGAGTGGGGGAAGGCCATTCATGATCTTTCCATCCTCGTCGCTTTTTTAATTCATTCCTGGCCCAAGCACCAGCACCGTTTTGGTCTTTTTCTCCTACATCGCCTATGCGGGAGAGGGCTGCTAAGCATCCTTGTTTATTGGTAGTGAATGTCTCTGCATGGACCTCAATCCAAGCCATCATTTTCGTCCACCATTTGTCATAATGGCTGTATGTCCCGTTGAAATTCCCAGGATCAGGGATTATTTCGGCGCACTTCTTCGAGTTCTCGGAGGACTTTTGTGAAGGTCGAAGGGCTGCGATGACGGCGAGGGTTTCGGGGGACAAGGACAACGTCGGAGGAGGGGCTTCTTCGCTTTCTTGGTCTAGATGGTCATGGGCCTTTTGGGCGCTGTCTTGCGCTTCTCTGAGCTGTTCTTGCAGCTTCTCAATTGTTTCGTACAGCAAGTCTAGACGAGCGTCTGAGATGGCACTTGTCGATGGTTGGGGCGGTGGGTCTTCGGGGATCGATCTCGAGCCCCTGCCTCTCATTGGGTTGAACATGGGCTGCTCCGTGCCCATATCCATCGAATATCCGCCTGATCCCATCTTGTAACTTGATTTGGAATTCTACGTGGCTGGCATCGTAATTTACAGCGACAAATTCGCCGTCGAGGGATCTCAAGAATTGGTTTTTGAGTTCAAAGGGCCAATCACCGACTATGTCAAGTTCAAAGCCTCCAATGTAGTCGTCGTTAGGGTCTTCTTCCTGTATTGGAAGACAGGGGACAGGAAAGACCTCTCGCACAGCGAAGGACACATTTTCGAAGATTACGGGAATGATGAGCAATTTTTAGGTGGTCCAATGGAGGATAGTTTGTTCCTGCAAGTAGGCTACGAATTGCTGACCGTGTGCTTTGTGTAGCGTGGTGAGTTCTTCAGTGGTAGGAAGAGTGACTGGTTCGGAGGCGGTTTTGTAGTTGGTGTCCCAGCCGGCATCAGACCACTGAGTTTTCACGTTGTATGGGTCGGGCTCTGTGGGTCGATGGTAGTCGGAGCTAAGAAAACTTAGTTTGAATTGTTTTCCAGCAGCAATCAATTTGAGGTGGTATCCTTCTTCTTGATTGGACAAGTGGTAGAAGAGGGCGGCGATAAGGGTGAAACAATAGATGAAGGCGAGTGTTCCAATGAGGATGATGAGGGTGATACTCATATAATGAGGAGGATCTCACGAAGAGTCACTTCACTCAAATCTGTAAAAAAGAATCTTCTTCAGCGGGTCGTGTCACGGGCACGACTCTTTGGTGGGGGAACCGGGGAGTGCATGCAGGCGATATCTGTTGCCTGTCAAGCAGATGGGTAGATAATACCCACAGATCATTTTCAGTTATATCACGCGCAACCTCGATAACAATTACGCTCGTTCGAAAGCGTGTGCTGACCCACTATGCACAGGTTAGGGATTGATATTATTACTCGCGACGAAGCATGTCCTCTTGAATGAGGTCGTAGCCTTCGCAAAGCAAACAAGTTTGTTGGATGTACAGTCCCGCGATACAATTTGTAGATCAAGGGTTCGTAATCCCCTGGACAATAACCTGGTCAAGGGTTCTCTTTATCCTCTGATGTGAGGGGTCTCCCATATGTCTGGGATCCGACAATGACGAAGTGGTTTTAGAAGTATAGTGTTTGTCTCAATGTACTGGTGACGAGTGAGGTGGGATGGTAAAGATAGTCTTGTTCTTATGAAGGCAACCTATAACTCAATAAGGACTATGGCACCTCAGCAAGAGACAAGAGGAATGGAGGGGATGAGTATAGGTTAGAGGGAATCCAACCAGAACAAGACTGGCTTGTTCGGTTGTTGCATTCAAGTATTTATACTACTGACAGGTGCACACGGACCAGCTTAGGGCAGGTCTGAATAAGCTATGCTAACTAATCTAGTAATGTATCAACAAATGTTATGAAGATAAAGGTACAGGTTACATGTTGATGACTAAGCAAGTCACGTGACATAAAAGTAAAGGGAAAAATGTAAGGTCGGAAGAGGTCATGTGATGCTGACTAAGTAGATCACGTGACTTTGAAGAGTCGAAAATGAAGAGGTTTGTAACAGTCATGGCCATTGTTGCAAGCAAGTGGTTTGGTGCTGTCCAGTTGAATGTCATCTGGGTACCATCTAAACTTGTGTGAAGGTCCTGGAACACCGACCAGATGTGTGCATAGTTGGGTTTTTCAGCAAATGACAATTTGCGAGCATACCGCAAAAACTTGCAAATGCCAAAGGACAGGCTTCACATAGTTCATCGGGCGAGATATCTTGCTTCATGGAAAGAATAAAACTCTGTTGTATCTGAGTTCCCTCAAACCATGGGAGAGATCTGTGTACAAAGTATATCAGAAGGTAGGAAAGGGATTTCTGGTCATCCTGGTGACTAAGTTCATGCCCTAAATGGCTGGTGATGGATATGAAAGTGAGAGTGCCAATGAAGGGTAGGCCTTCATTGAAGGGAATATGGATGTGTGTGCGTGGATCATGATAGGCAAACCAGTCAGGCTCAGGGATTCCGTGAACGTCAAGCAAGTGAGAGAGTATGCGGTGTTTGTGCTCAGGTGAATGACTGTTGGATCCCACATTACTGAGTTTGACGACAAGATCCTGGCTGCTGTTGAAAAGGTTGCAAGCTTGAAAAACTGACCCTATCAATCCACCATGTCCATGTGCCATTAGTTTTAAGTCAGACATGGAATGAATTGATGGTACTCACCGGATCCTCCAGAGCCAAATTTTGCTCCTAGCTTGAAGCATTGATTACCACAATAAAGGATCATAGAAATTAGGAAGAAACAAGAGAAGAAACAACAAGAAGTTGCCACTGAGCCTGAGGGCTAGTATGTACTATGTACAATGTACTGCTGAGAATTGAGATGAATGAACTTGAACAAAATGTGCTCCTCCAGCACATTCACATTTTTGAATACATAATCAAGGATGTACCATACTTGTACATGCCAGCACATAAAGTATTGATAATCATTGTCATATCAATGTTGAGAGATATAGAATTTCTACATTAACTGTGACAACAATTCTTCACACTCAACACTTCCCATACATTCACTGCAGGATTCTGAGAAAAATTGAGTCGTTCTTTCTTGTATTGGTACTTGAGCATTTGAAGAGCCTCCATGATCATGGCACTGATTCTATTTCTCTTCTCATGTCTGTTTCTGAGCTGGACGAAAATATTTGCCTGCAGAGGACAGCTGACACCTGGATGGGGAGATAGTCCATTGCTATAGAAAAAAGAATCAGATATGTCTTGCAATTTGCCTACTTGTAGCATCAATAGACCAATACCATAGCAAACAACAAGTGTAGTACTCACATCCCAGAACCTTAATGGATCTTCACCTTGCTTCATCAAGGTACCTTTGACATATGAAGAGTATTCATCTTTGACCATATTGACAACCTCTTGGACATTTCTTCGACCTCCCATGTCCTTGATGCACAGCCATGCAACAATGGCATTGAAGTCATCGAGACAGGGTTTGATTTCTGATGGCAGCTGCTGCAAAAGCTGATAGTGATACTTGTGCATCTGATTTGGACAATTGAATCTATGTAGCCTTGTAGGAATAGAACATTGACATTGACCAGATCTAAAATAATTTTCCTGGATTTCTCAATGATTCATCACCCCAGTGATCTTCTATCAGATCAGCTCATTTGAATAGATGACTCAACAACTATAAGAACTTCAATTGCAGTATCATCATTCTGAGTTATATCTCATACATACACATCACAACAATATAGGCAATAGTGTCGTCCATGTGCTTGTAGTCATCAGGGAAATCCCCCCCAGGTAATACCTCATAATACCCAGTAATTCTTGATAATTCAAGGATTCTACATATTATCAGAAATCTATTAACTCTAATTGTAGATGAAAACCGTATCATTTACTGTATTTATACAACATATGAAATGATGTTCATTGTATGCTGAATAATATATCATATCATTTATGAAGATGACCCATGTGTGAGATTCACATAATAATCATATGACACAAACAATGATAATCATTTAGCATCATCTAATATACATGCTTGGCATACTACTAGTGTTCAAAAAGTGTAGGACAAAGTGTACCAAGTATACAAAAAAGGGAAAAATTGTAAGACAAAGTGTATCCAGTGTACAGACATGTACAGAAAAGTGTACACAAAAAAGTGTACAAAAAAGCGAAAAAGTGTAGGACAAAGTGTACCAAGTGTACAAAAAAAAAGTGTACAAAAGAGCGAAAAAGTGTAGAAAAAGGTGTACTAAGTGTACACAAATAAAAAGTGTAGGAGACAAAGTGTACCAAGTGTAGGAGACAGTGTACCAAGTGTACAAAAAGCGAAAAAGTATAGGAAAAAGCTTACCAAGTGTACAATTTGAGATGCTATCAAATGCAGTCAGAAATAAGTGAGTGAGTGATGATGAGTATAAGAACAATAGAAAAACATAAGTGAGTAATATGTGGTGAGTGATGTGTGGTGAGTGGTGGGTGGTGGGTGGTGGATAGTGAAAGTGGGGAAGAAAGAGAGTGTGGGAACAAAATCTTCGACCTGAGTTGCTTATATAGTGTGGGAGGTAAAAATAGTTACAAATAAATTTGTCAGCATGTCCGCTTTTTTCAACATCAAGTGTGGGAACTTGGGCTTATATAACAGTCTCACTTCAAAACTCTCCAAGTCTTTGCCATATCTTTTTGCTACACTTGTGACACTTTTGACTACACTTTGTCCTACACTTGTTTGCCTTTTTGTATACTTGTACACTTGCTACACTGTGTCCTACACTTTTGCGTTTTTTTGTACACTTTTGTGTACATGTCTGTACACTGGGTACACTTTGTCCTACACTTTGTCGCTTTTTTGTACACTTCTTTTGTACACTGGGTGGGTACACTTTTTTGAGTACACTTTGTCCTACACTTTTTGAGTACACATTTTGTACACTTTGTCCTACACTTTTTCGCTTTTTTGTACACTTCTTTGGTACACTTGGTACACCTTTTGGTACACCTTTTTGAGTATACTTTTTTGTACACTTGGTACACTTTGTCCTACACTTTTTTGTTTTTTTGTACACTTCTTGTTACAGCTGGCCTGGATAAGGTCAGATGTAGACTTGGAGGGGTGGGTAAAGACTAAGGACAAAGTACAAGTCGAGCAAGCATAATGCCTGGCAAGACTCTAAGACTAAAGACTAATGGTCACACCCGAGAGGGCAGAGGACTAGAGGGATGAGAGGACGAAGGGGCTTGAGTGTGCTGAGGACTCAGGTGATATTCCAAGTAGCTCTAGCTTAGGGTTTACAAAGTGACACGATAGTCCTTAAATACTATTGGTATTGAAAGGCTATGCTCGTATCCTTAAGAGCAGAGCGGCTAACAATGGGGCGCAGCGAGGGCAACAAGGGGCAATGTTCTAGTGGAGATACTCACTAGAGTGTTGAGAAGTTGAGAGAGCTACAGCTGAAGAGACTCGACAGTGGTGGTAAGAGTCGAAGATGTCTTATTAGACAAAGGCCAGAAGGGCCTGCTATATATACACAAAGGAACATATTTGTACGTATTTTGATATATAATATAAGAGGAAGTTCCATAGAACATAAAAGAACGTGAAGGAACTTCTGAGTAATCCAAGAGAATAATTAGCCAATAGCATAAGTATCTCTGTGAAGTATCAGTCATCATATTAGAAATATGATGAGTAAGTTGGGTAAAAGATAGCCCGACCAATAGCATAAGAGACTCAAGCCTATAGCATAAAGAGCTCTTATCTATGATGTCAGTTCTAGAAAGAACTAGGAAGTGCTAGAGAGCACTGTAGAAACGGTAGTTATGGAAGATAAGAATACTACTGTTCCAACACTCCTCCTTGCTTTGCAGATGCAGGCATTGTGATCATCATACTAGAGGTGGCACTCACGAAGAGGTGCAGCAGCTCAAGTGTGAGTCGCAGTCTTGTGCCCTAATGTGGAAGGTATTCCGTGAAGAAATGCTCGCGATCATTCTAGTGTTAGAGCAATGGAGACACTATTTAGAGGGCGCTAGACACAATTTCGAGATCTGGACGGATCATAAAAACCTCCAGTATTTCATGAAGAGTCAAGATCCGAATCGACGACAAGCCAGATGGGCTCAGTACCTATCCCGATTTGACTACACTCTCGTGAATAAACCTGGTACCTCCATGGAGAAAGCCAATGCCCTCTCTAGAAGAGAAGATCACATGATCGGCATCGAGAATAATAACAAACAAATGACATTCATACTGGAATCTCGCATCGGTTCTCTAGAGGAGATCACTTTATTCGACAAAATAAAATCTTCACACTCTGGATGTACATCCCCAGATGGGTCGATCCTCCATGAAGGATTATATTATTATAGCAATAAACTTTGGGTTCCAAGAGAACTCCGCTGTGATGTGATAACACAATTCCACGATCACCCGATCTTTGGACACAAGGGTGCCAAAAAGAAACAAGATCTCCTCACAAGATATTACTCTTGGCCTGGGAACAAGAAGGACATACAGGAATATTGTAAAGCCTGTGAGTGCTGTGTGCACATGAAACCCACCAATCTTCCACCCGCCGGAAAATTGCAACCTTTAGAAGTTCCTGAAGGACCTTGGAAGAACGTGTCAGCCGACTTCATAACCGGCTTCCCTTCATCACACGGTTTTGACAGCATGTTAGTAGTGGTAGATTGATTCTCGAAAGAACTGGCCTTCATGCCTACCACAAAAACAATCACATCCAAAGAAACAGCCAAATTGTATAGAGATTACGTATGGAAGCATCATGGACTTCCCAACTCCCTCGTCTCCAACCGCGGACCCCAATTTTCCAGCCAAATGATGGTAGATCTGCTGAAATTACTAAAAATAGAGAAGCAGATGTCTACAGCATATCATCCCCAAACTGACGGACAAACGGAGCGCGTCAATTGCAAACTAAATCAGTACCTCCATCTCTTCTCTGCAGAAAAACAAGATAAATGGGTCGAATGGCTTGCCATCGCTCAGTTTAATTTTAACAACACTCGCTCATCCGCAACTGGTTTTACCCCTTTCCAGTTGACCAAAACCTTCACCCCGCGTCTCGGTTTCGAACTGACATCAGTAAAAGCTCCGGCCGCTAAAGAATTCACCGATGATATGAAAGCCAATCGAGAAAAGGTTAAAGACGCACTTCTGCGAACACGAGAAAGAATGAAACTGCAGGCAAATAAACATCGATTGGCTGCGCCAGAATACAAAATCGGAGATCTTGTTTGGCTTAGCACCAAACATCTAACTCTTGCTGAACGCCCATCACGAAAGTTAACAGAACGCTGGATCGGTCCTTACAAAATCAATGAGGTACACACCAATAGCGTAGGATTACTTTTCCCCAAATCTGTGAAAGCTCGACACATCGTCAATGTCTCTCGAGTTAAACCCTATATAGAACCTCTCCCTGGCCAATCCATTGTTCGTCCTAGACCTGTGCTTGTCAATGATGAGGGCACTGAGGAATTTGAAGTTGAGTATATTGTTGATTCTCGCCCTATTGGTCGCGGATTCCAGTACCTGGTGCACTGGAAAGGTTATGATGAAAGTGATCGAACTTGAGAACCTGCCTCTGGATTGAAGAAAGCCCAGTCAGCTATAAATGACTTCCACCGCCATAAACCCTTGGCTCCTAGATGTCTGAAAATGAATTGTGCTCTCTTTGATAGCATTTTTTCTACTCCTCTCATTAATTTCACCTCCGGTTCTACCTCCACTTGATCTGAAATCTCAAGCCTAGTAGGGGGGTAATGTTACAAACCTCTTCATTTTTGACTCTTCGAGGTCACGTGACCTGCTTAGTCAGCATCACGTGACTACTTACATAAGCTATTTTTCTTCATCTTTCACTTTCCACTTTCCGAAGTCATGTGACCTGCACAGCCATCAGTCACATGACTTATCTTGGTAGCACTCAGTAGACACTTACCTTAGTTAGATAGCACTCGGTAGACACTTACCTTAGTTAGATAGCACTGCTTATCTGAACCGGCCCTAAGCTGGTCCGTGTGCACTTGTCAGTAGTATATATACTTGAATGAAGCAACCGAACAAGCTAGTCTTGTTCTGGTTGGATTCCCTCTAACCTATACTTGTCCCCTCCATTCCCCTTGTCTCTTGCTGAGGTGCCATAGTCCTTATTGGGTGATAGGTTGCCTTCAGTAACATTACCCCCCTACTTGGCTTGTGATACCAGATCAAGTGGAGGTAGAACCGGAAGTGAAATTAATGATAGGAGTGGAAAATAAACTGTCAAATATGGCACGATTCATTTTGAGACGTCTAGGAGCTGAAGGTTTACAGCAATGGAAGTCATTTATAGCTGACTGGACTTTTTTCAGACCAGAGACAGGTTCTCAAGTTCGATCACTTTCATCATAACCTTTACAGTGCACCAAGTACTGGAATCCGCGACCAATGGGGCGAGAATCAACAATATACTCGACTTTGAATTCCTCCGTGCCTTCATCATTGACAAGCACAGGCCCAGGGCGAACAACAGGTTGGCCAGGGAGAGGTTCTATATAGAGTTTAACTCGAGAGACATTAATGATGTGTCGAGCTTTCATGGATTTGGGGAAAAGCAATCCCACGCTATTGGTGTGTACCTCATTGATTTGGTAAGGACTGATCCAGTGTTCTGTTAATTTTCGTGATGGTCGCTCATCAAGAGCTAGATGTTCGGTGCTAAGCCAAACGAGATCTCTGATTTTGTATTCCGGTGCATCTGATCAATGTTTGTCTGCCTGCAGTTTCATTCTTTCTTGTGTTCATTGGAGTGCTTCTTTAGCCTTTTCTAGATTGGCTTTCATATCATCGGCAAATTCTTTAGTGGCCAGAGCTTTTACTGATGTCGGTTCGAAACCGAGACATGGGGAGAAGGTTTTGGTCAACTGGAAAGGGGTAAAGCCAGTTGCGGATGAGCGGGTGTTGCTAAAATTAAACTGAGTGATGGCAAGCCATTCGACCCATTTATGCTGTTTTTCTGCAGAGAAGAGATGGAGGTATTGATTAAGTTCATGATTAACGCGCTCTGTTTGTCCATCGGTTTGGGGATGATATGCCGTAGACATCTTCTTTTCTATTTTTAACAATTTGAGCAGATTTACCATCATTTGGCTGGCAAATTGGGGTCCACGATCAGAAACGAGGGAATCGGGAAGTCCATGGTGCTTCCATACATATCTCTATACAATTCTGCTGTTCCTTTGGACATGATTGTTTTCGTGGTAGGCACAAAGGCCACTTCTTTCGAAAATCAATCCACTACTACTAACACACTGTCAAAACCATGTGATGAAGGGAAGCTGGTGATGAAGTCAGCCGACACGTTCTTCCAGGGTCCTTCAGGAACCTCTAAGGGTTGTAATTTTCCGGCTGGGGGAAGGTTTGTGGGTTTCATGCGCGCACAGCGCTCACAAGCTTTACAGTATTCCTGTATGTCCTTCTTAGCTCCTGGCCAAGAGTAATATCGTGTGAGGAAATCTTGTGTCTTTTCGACACCTTTGTGTCCGAAGATTGGATGATTGTGGAATTGTGTTATCATGTCACGGCGGAGTTCTTTTGGAACCCAAAGTTTATTGCTATAATAATATAATCCTTCACAGAGGATCAACCTATCTGGGGATGTGCATTAAGAGTGCGAAGATTTTATTTTGTCAAATAAAGTGATCTCCTCTAGAGATCTGATGCGAGATTCCGGTATGAATGGCATTTGTTTGTTATCATTCTTGATGCCGATCATGTAATCTTCTCTTCTAGAGAGGGCATCGGCTTTCCCCATTGAGGTACCAGGTTTATTCACAAGAGTGTAATCGAATCGGGATAGGTACTGAGCCCATCTGGCTTGTCATTGATTCAGATCTTGACTCTTCATGAAATACTGGAGGTTTTTATGATCCATCCAGATCTCAAAATTGTGTCTAGCACCTTCTAAATAGTGTCTCCATTGCTTTACTGCTAGAATGATCATGAGCATTTCTTTATTGGCGATGGGATAATTGCGCTGTTCTGGAGTCATGGAGTATGACATAAATGTGACTGGGTGCCATTTGTCATCTTTCAAAGAAGAGAGCACAGCTCCTGTTGCAAAGTCTGAAGCATCACATTTGACACAATAAGGGGTTGTGTCATCCGGATAAGCCAATACAGGCATGGTGGTGAATCTATTTTTAAGCATGTCAAACACTTTCTGCTGGGCCTAGGCTAGAGCAGGGGTAACCCCTGGGTACCGAGGCCCGTACCCCTACCCCTACCCCTCGAGGGTATGTACCCTTCAGGAGGGTCAAGGGTACACTCAGGGGGTACCCTTGGGTATACCTTTGAACTACAAAATACTTATGTGTTCAAATATGATTGTTAGACCATTATAGTGATGACAAGTCTGACATGAGGTCACCAGAGTGGGACTTTTAATAGCCCCTAAATACCCCTCATACCCTTGGAGGGTACAAAATTTTTGACAACTGTACCCCTACCCCTACCCTTCTGGTACCCTCACCCTGACCCCTGGGGGTTACCCATACCCTTGCTCTAGCCTAGCTGGGCCGTGTCCCACTTCCAGGGTTGATCTTTCTTAGTTAAGTCATGGAGAGGTCTCGCTTCCAAGCTGTAATTGGTAATGAAATGGCGATAGAAGTTGGCTAGACCCAAGAAGCTTCTTACGGCTTTTACATTCATGGGGACCGGCCACTTGGCAATGCCATCGAGTTTTTCAGCATTCATTGAAATTCCATCGTAGGAGACATCCATTCCTAGCATGTCAACTTTTTGTACTCCAAAGAAGCACTTTTCGGGTTTGACAAACAAGTCGTTCTTTCGTAGTCTTTCTAGGACCTTTTTAACCATTTCCTGATGGTGTTTCATATCTTTATTTGTAAAGATCAAGAGATTGTCAATATAAATAATCACTACATCTTCTATGTCCGCAAAGATGTCGTTCATCATGTTTTGGAACATAGCCAGGGAATTACACATCCCGAAATACATCACGGTAGGTTCGTAGGACCCAAGATGGCAGACGAAGGCTCCTTTCCATTTGTCTCCTTCTTTGATTCTCACATTGTTATAGCCCCAACGGAGGTCCATCTTGGTGAAGTGTTTACTTCCTTTTAATTTATTGATGATTGATCCAATGAGGGGAAGAGGGTAATTATTTTTAATAGTTCCCTCGTTTAGATATCTATAGTCCATGACCATTCACTTTTTACCATCCTTTTTAGGGATAAAGAACATGGGCGAAGTTTGGGAGGACTTCGAAGGTCTGATGTAACCCTTGCTCAATTGGTCTTCTATGAAGGCTTTGACTTCATCCTGTTCCACAGGGTTCAGGGGAATCAATCGACCCTTCTTTGGTTTGAAATCCGGTTTCAGATCTACAGCATGATCCCATGTTTTCTTTTTGGGCATGTGTTCGCTAGCTTTCTTCGAGAAGACATCAAGATAGCCGTGATATGCCTCAGGCACCAATTTGAAGGCTTCTTCGGGTTCTATTCCATCAGAAAGTTCTTTTCCTAATCCTTGAACTCTATAGGAATGATCGATCTCAGATTCGTCCAATCGAGATTCATAGATTGTGGTCAACGCTCAACAATAAGTGGGACATTGATTTAATTTGACTGTCCCTTGCACCCAATCAATTAAAGGATTATGTTTGTGGAGCCAGGTGTATCCCAGAATCATTTGGTTTCATCCCAGGTTGGTCACATTGGCTGTAATTTTTTCACAATGTCCTTGAAAGTCTATGACCAGATCGGTGGTGTAGGCAATGCCTCCTGCCAAGTTGATTGTGCCATCTACATTGTAAACCGGTACAACGAGTTTGAGGGGTTTCAGAGGTATTCGTTGAGACTTGGCCCAATCGGTGTCTATGAAGACTCCATTTGCTCCACTGTCTAGGAATGCAGCTACTTCGATGTTTTTGTTTTTTGTAATTATATCTATTTTTAGGATTAATTCCCCAAGTGGGCGCATGGTGCAGACTTTCCGCTCAGTCGGGATCTGAGGGGGGGAACTATTTTTATTTTCTTTGTAAGCCAAATTAAGCCTCCCTTCCCGGGGAGCACGCTCTTTCGAGATCGTGGCTTCGGTGGTGTCATCTGGTAGGATACTACTTCGAGATGATGGGGATCAAGAGAAACATCACTATCTAATACATTAAAACAATTAAAAGAAAATAATGCGGAAGAGTGAGATTGAGAAGATGAAACAGAATTTGTACTAGCACTATCTAGGCATTGAGTACGGTAGTCCAAAGGTAAACTATTTTTATGGATTTTATGAGGGGGAGGGGTCGTACCCGATATGATCTCCCTTACTCTTTTCCCTGAGTCACATCGAGATCTCAGAAGTAGGCTTGTGCAGCCTCTAAGTCCATGCCTTGTATCACTTTAACCCAGTTAGGCGATTGTGGGGTTTGTTGGTTTGTTGAAGCAGTTCCTTCTGCAGCCCGCACTTGTTTGGCTTTATATTTAGGACATTCCTTTCTATGTCCACCATGAGAGAATCCACAGTCTTTACAGCGAGTGGAGGGTTTTTTGCATTCCTTGGCACAATGTCTGTTGCCTCCACAGTTGTAACATCCCAGAGATGTTTTTTGAACATCGGTAGTAGTTACTGTTGTGTCGATATCCATGGCATTGGGATCTCAACATTGGAAAGAGGAGCGGGTTTTGAAAGCTTTGATTGCATTAGCATATTTTTGGATGACAGCAATGAAGTTGTGGATTTTGGTCAGCCTTTCTCCTTGTAGGAACATGTACTTGATAATGTCCTGCCGACTGTTCTTTTCGAGAAGAGCTACCCCCATCATAGGATCACATTTTGCTTGATCGTAAAGAGCTATCCATGTCATTAGGAAGACTTGAGTGCGCTCCTTTGATCCTTGCTTTTTATCCATGAGTTTACGAAGAGCTATATCTCTTTCGTTACCAATTCGAAAACGACCATCAAGTAATGCTTCTAGTTGAGCGGAGGAGTATATTCATAGCTACTCATAGTTCACATAGTGCCATAGTTCATAGTGACCATAATGCCATAGTGTTCATAGTGTTCATAGTCACTAACCAAGCAGTTGACCAAGCACACTAACCAGACGCTCACCAAGCACACTAACCAGACGCTCACCAAGCACCACCAAGCACACTAACTAGATGCTTACTAACTAGACACTAACCAAGCATTACCAAGCATACTAACCAGACACTCACTAACCAGACAACTAACCAAGCATTACCAAGCACACTAACCAGATGCTCACTAACCAGATGCTAACCAAGCATTACCAAGCATACTAACCAGACGCTCACTGCTAACCAGATGCTCACTATGAGTCACTATGCATGGACCTCGATCCAGGCCATCATTTTTGTCCACCATTCGTCATAACGACTGTAGGTTCCATTGAAATTTCCAGGATCAGGGATTGTTTTGCACGACCATCTAGACCAAGAAAGAGAAGAAGCCCCTCCCCTGATGTCATCCTTGTCCCCCGAAACCCTCGCCATCATCACAGCCCTGCGACCTTCACAAAAGTCCTCCAAGAACTCAAAGAAGCGCGCCAAAACAATCCCTGATCCTGGGAATTTCAATGGAACCTACAGTCGTTATGACAAATGGTGGACAAAAATGATGGCCTGGATCGAGGTCCATGCAGGAACATTCACCACCAATAAACATGTAGACAGTGCTTTCATAGTGTCTCATAGTGTCTCATAGTCTTTGTCAATCTCATAGTGTCTCATAGTGTCAGTAAATCTCATAGTGTCTCATAGTGTCTCATAGTAGCCTCATAGTAGTCTCATAGTAGACCTCTAACCAGACCAATACAGTTACCTTTCAGATAAATCATTTGCACACAATCAAGATTTGCAATAAAACA
>JBBPPX010000274.1:0-35168 GCA_038092235.1 Leccinum boreale | reverse complement strand
AGTATCACTAAGCATGACAAGGCACACTAACCAGACATAACCAGGCATGACCCCTAACCAGATACTAACCAATCTTGTCCAGGCACACTAACCAGACATAACAAAGCAGGAATCCTAACCTGGACTACCCAATGTCTTTGCCAATATTCCTAACCCAGCCTAACATTGTATTGCCTCCTAACCAGGTCTAACCACTAACACTGATATTCCTAACCCAGACTAACATTGATTTGCCTCCTAACCCAGACTAACTATTGATTTGCCTGATACTAATGCCGATATTCCTAACCCAGACTAACATTGATTTGCCTGATACTAATGCTGATATTCCTAACCCAGACTAACATTGATCTGCCTCCTAACCAGAACTAACAAATCTTTACCTCCTGACCCAGACTAAGAAAATACTCCCATGATTGACATCCATGATCTCCCATTTTTTACCTCCTAACCTGGACTAACAAAATATTGTCGCCTAACCCAGACTAAAAAGATATTTCTATGACTGACTTCCATGATTGCTGATTTTTCCTGATTTTTCCCACCGCTTTTTGACTTCACAGAAGTCAATCTATGTTTTATCAACATACAAGTCGACATTGGTTATATCTCGGCTGCTCATGATCAGAATTGCGCAATAACTGGCTCAGATGGAAGCCAACCATCCATGCTACATATTGTTTAGTGGTCTCGAACCGTGGATCTGCCGGGTTTAGATGTGGTAGCTACAAATTCTCAATGACAATTGCTTCGAAAATGACATCTGACACGACATCGGTTATATCTCGGCTGCCTGTGATCGGAATCATGTGATCCGTGGCTCATATGGAAGGTAGGTTGCCATACTACCTCCGATACAGCCACCGCTAAGCGCGTAATTCCCACGGTACAAAGTTGCAGATCAGTTTCTTGGTTAGTGTCTGGTTACATCAGGAAAAACCGCCCGCCATGATTACATATAAAAATGAATTATTATACACAATTATGTGATTTATGGACCCCTGCATAGAATGCACAGGTCCTCATAATTCCCAGAAATAATCATATCAATATTATTGGAGTCGAATGTCAAGTATGGGATACTAGTATGGCGGACTCGGATCATGTCGATTTGTGTGGAATATGCATCATCATTTGGCAACAGCAGTATGGCAGATTATGCAACTTATGTGGAAAAAAATGCTTAATGATGAAACCATTATCATTTGGCGACAGCCAGCTATATCATAGTATGATGCAGAAATAGTGTGATGGGTATTAAGTACTATGGGGTGAATCATGGTAGACTTCATTGAGGGAATGAAAAGACTCGGATGAGTGCAAAGCGAATGGACTGGAATGAGAAAAGCATTAACTTGAACCCAGGGCCAGATGCAACTTTATCCCAGGGAAGATTAAATGAAGCTAGTATACCGCAGTCCAGTTCAAACTTCACGAATGACAACTTAGAGATCCACTTCCATGCTGGCAATATTAGCCACATTTGCAGCATTTGATACAATCCTCTGAGCCTTTGTCCCTCTGTGAGGTATCCGAGTCATAAGTCTCATCAAATATCAAATGAATAAGAGTTGACATATGTGCATTCATTGAGAATCCGAACGGTTAATGTGGGATATGTATTGGGATTCAGGGACTTTATCTGCTGTAAAAGATGAAGAAGTTCCTCGTAAATGTCGCGGGAGGTGTCATGCGAGAACTTGATGTCCTTCTCTGCTCCAGTCTCGTATTTGCAGATGGAATTGTACACCTATATTGGTTGTAATTCTCGTGTCACAACACCAGAAATGTTGTAGATATTAGCAAAACATACCGAGGCACAAACCAGAGCAAGCATTACCATCGGCACTTCACGTTCACTGGGTTGGCTTGAGATTGAGGAAATGAAGATATCTTGGTGTCGAAGATAATGCGAGTTGGCACCAACAAAAAAGAGAGAGCGAAGGAGTGGGATGATGACCGGATGGGAGAACGGCTTATTGTCTTGGTATTTCTGAACCTATTTTATCTGCATTGGAAGGGTGTATTGGCGGCCTAGTATGACATCGTGACAATGGTGACATACCTTTGGTTTGCAGGGATATATGAACATGAGGTCGTTCGACAGCCATTCCACCATATCAATCACCTCTGAAGTATTTCCGCCATCTGTGGAATCTACTCTGAGGCCATACTCGCCAGGGACTATGATATCAGCCTTTTTCTTGATGGTATATTGTTCATTACTCATGCATTGTGATACCTAAAATAATCAGTGTTAGTAATCAACTCTCCCAGGTGCAAATGTGTGTGGAGGTCACCAATGATGAGAGATCCTTCCTATATTTAGTATCACTAGTAATGCGCTGCTCCATGGAGTGAAACGACAACGTGTTTGCACTATTTGTTACAAACCACTTCATTTTCGACTCTTCAAAGTCACGTGACCTACTTAGTCAGCGTCACATGACCTCTTTCGACCTTACATCTTTCCCTTTACTTTTATGTCACATGGCTTACTTAGTCATCATCACATGACCTGTACCTTTATCTTCATAACACTCGTTGATACATTACTAGATTAGTTAGCATAGCTTATCCAGACCTGCCCTAAGCTGGTCTGTGCACACATGTCAGTAGTATAAATACTTGAATGCAACAACCAAACAAGCTAGTCTTGTTCTTGTTGGATTCCCTCCATCCTACACAGTCTCCTCTCTATAGTTAAGTTCGAGTCGAGGTGCCATAGTCCGTCAGGATTTAGGTTGCCTTCATAAGAACAAGACTACTTTACTATCCCACCTCACCCGACACCGGTACACGTGTCAACAACTTTTTCTCTAAAAACACTTTGTCATTGTCAGATCCTAGACTATAGGGAGACCACTCTAATCAGAGTATAAATGAGAACCCTTGAGCAGGCTACCCTCAGGAGATTATGAACTCTGGCCTAAATTGTATTGAAGGGTTTATACGACCCACAATCTTGTTCGCTTTGTGAAGGCTATGACCTCATTTGAGAGGACACGCTTCGCTGCGAGAAATAGTATTGAAACCTACCCTGTGCATATTGGTCTAGCACACCCTGAGAACTGGGAGATCATTCTAGCTTGCGCGTGGTCTAAGCGTTGTCGACCCGCTGGTATTACCTACCAATCCCTTTGTGGAAAACAGATAGTGCCTGCGTGCATTCCCCGGTTCCTCCATTCACCCCTAGGCTATCCTCGTGAGGTAGCATCTCGTCAAAGGTTCTTTACAGATCTGAGTGAAGTGACTCTTCGTGAGATCCTCCTCGTTATATGAGTATCACCCTCATTGTCCTCATCGGAACACTCACCTTCGTCTGTTGTTTCACCCTCGTCGCTGCCCTCTTCTACCACTTGTCCAATCAAGAAGAAGGATACCACCTTGAATTGATTATTGCTGGAAAAGAATTCAAACTAAGTTTTCTCAGCCCTGACTACCATCGACCCTCAGAGCCCGACCCTTACAACATAAAAACTCAGTGGTCTGATGCTGGCTGGGACACCAACTACGAAACTGCCCCTGAACCAATCACTCTTCCTACCCCTGAAGAACTCACTGTGTAACACAAAGCACACGATCAGCAATTCGTAGCCTACTTGCAGGAACAAACTATCCTCAATTGGACTACCTAGAATTGCCCATCATTCCCGTAATCTTCGAAAACGTGTCCCTCGCAGTGTGAGAGATATTTCCTGTTCCCTGTCTTCCAATACAGGAAGAAGACCCTAATGATGACTACATTGAAGGCTTTGAACTTGACATAGTTGGTGATTGGCCCTTTGAACTCAAAAACCAATTCTTGAGATCCCTCGACAGCGAATTTGTCGCTGAAAATTATGACCCATACTACATCTACGCCAGTCACGTAGAATTCTAAATCAAGTTACAAGATGGGATCAGGAGGATATTCGATGGATATGGGCATGGAGCAGCCCACGTTCAACCCAATGAGAGGCAGGGGCTCAAGATCGATTCCCGAAGATCCACTGCCCCAACCATCGACGAGCATCGTCTCAGACGCTCGTCTAGACTTGCTGTACGAAACAATTGAGAAGCTGCAGGAACAGCTCAAAGAAGTGCAAAACAGTGCCCAAAAGGCCCACGATCACCTAGACCAAGAAAGAGAAGAAGCCCCTCCCCAGACGTCATCCTTGTCCCCTGAAACCCTCGCCGTCATCGCAGCCCTTTGACCTTCACAAAGGTCCTCCGAGAACTCGAAGAAGCACGCCGAAATAATCCCTGATTCTGGGAATTTCGACAGAACCTACAGCTGTTATGATGAATGGTGGACAAAAATGATGGCCTGGATCGAGGTCCATGCAGAAACATTCACCACCAATAAACAAGGGTGCTTAGCAGCACTTTCATGCATAGGCGATGTAGGAGAGAAGGATAAAAATGGTGCTGGCGCTTGGGCCAGAAATGAATTAAAAAAAAGATGAGGATGGGAAGACCATGAATGGCCTTCTCCCGCTCAACTAGAAGCCCTACTCGATGGCCGTTTTCGAATTGGCAACGAAAGAGATATAGCCCTTCGTAAACTCATGGACAAGAAGCAAGGATCGAAGGAGCGAACCCAGGTCTTCCTAACAACATGGATAGCTCTTTACAATCAAGCGAAATGTGATCCTATGATGGGGATAGCTCTTCTCGAAAGGAACAGTCAATAAGACATTATCAAACACATGTTCCTCCAAGGAGAAAGGCCAACCAAAATTCATGACTTCATTGCTGTCATCCAAAAATACGCCAATGCAATCGAGGCCTTCAAAACCTGCTCCTCCTTCCAACGTCGAGACCCCAATGCCATAGACATCGACACAACTGTAACTACTACCGATGTTCGAAAGACATCTCTGGGATGTTACAACTGTGGAGGCGATGGACATTGTGCCAAGGAATGCAAAAAACCCTCCACTCGTTGTAAAGACTGTGGATTCTCTTGAGGTGGACATAGAAAGGAATGTCCTAAATATAAAACCAAACAAGTGTGGGCCACAGACTGAGGAACTGCTTCAACAAACCAACAAACCTCACAATCACCTAACTGGGTTAAAGCGATACAAGGCATGGACTTAGAGGCTGCACAAGCCTATTTCCGAGATCTTGATGTAACTCAGGGAAAAGAGTAAGGGAGATCGTATCGGGTATGACCCCTCCCCCTCATGAAAAACATAAAAACAGTTTACCTTTGGACTACCGTACTTGACGCCTAGATACTAGTGCTAGTACAAATTCTATTTCACCTTCTCAACCTTGCTCTTCCTCTTTGTCTTCTTTTAATCCTTTTAATGTATTGGATAGTGATGTTGCTCTTGATTCTCTGCCATCTTGAAGTAGTATCCTACCAGATGACATCACCGAAGCCACGATCTCGAAAGAGCATGCTCCCCGGGAAGGGAGGCTTAATTTGGCTTACAAAGAAAATAACAATAGTCCCCCTTTCAGATCCCGACTGAGCGGAAAGTCTGCACAATGCATCCACTCAGGGAACTAGTTCTAAAAATAGCTATAATTACAAAAAACAAAAACATCAAAGTAACCGCGCTCTTAGACAGTGGAGCAAATGGAGTTTTCATAGACACCAATTGGTCCAAGTCCCAACGTTTACCCCTCAAACCCCTCAAATTCGTGGTACCAGTATACAACGTGGATGGCACAATCAACTCAGCAGGAGGCATTGCCTACACCACCGACTTGATCATAGACTTTCAAGGACATCGCGAGAAAATCACAGCCGATGTGACCAACCTAGGATGCAACCAAATGATCCTGGGATACACCTGGTTACATGAACACAACCCCTTGATTGATTGGGTACAAGGGACAGTTACATTAAATCAATGTCCCTGAAGGCAACCTCTATCCAAAAAGGACTATGGCACCTCAACAAGGAGACAAGGACTTAAGAAGGGAAATGTATAGGTTAGAGGGAATCCAACCAGAACAAGACTAGCTTGTTCGGTTGCTGCATTCAAGTATTTATACTAATGACATGTGCACACAGACCAACTTAGGGCTGGTCTGAATAAGCAGTGCTAGCTAATATGGTAAGTGTAAAGTGGTACGATAATAATAAAGGTACAGGTCATGTGATGATGACTAAGCGGGTCACGTGACTTGGAAAAGAAGCAAGTGAAATATGAGAGACAACACTTATGTAAGTGGTCATGTGACTTTGAAGAGTCGAAAATGAAGAGGTTTGTAACATTACCCCCCTGCTAGGCTTGAGATACCAGATCAAGCAGAGGTAGAACCTGAGGTGAAATTAATAATAGGGGTGGAAAATAAACTGTCAAATAAAGCACGATTCATTTTTAGACGGCGAGGGGCCGAGGGTTTTCTTTTATGGAAGTCGTTTATGGCAGCTTGAGCCTTTTTCAAACCGGAGGCAGGTTCCCAAGTTCGATCACTATCATTATACCCTTTCCAATGTACTAGGTATTGGAAGCCGCGGCCAATAGGTCTGGAGTTGACAATGTAATCAACTTCAAATTCCTCGGTGCCTTCATCGTTGACAAGCACCGGTCCAGGTTGGACGACAGGTTGGCCGGGTAGGGGTTCAATATAAGGTTTGACTTGAGAGACATTGACAATGTGGCAAGCTTTCACAGATTTGGGGAAGAGCAATCCCACGCTATTGGTGTGTACTTCAATGATTTGGTAAGGACCGATCCAGCATTCCATTAATTTCCATGATGGGCACTCGTCAAGAGCGAGGTGTTTGGTGCTTAGCCAAACAAGATCTCCAATTTTGTATTCCGGCACAGCTGATCTATGTTTGTCTGCTTGTAGTTTCATTCGTTCACATGTTCGCTGAAGGGCATCTTTAGCCTTTTCGAGATTGGCTTTCATATCATCGGCAAATTCTTTAGCGGCCGGAGCTTTTACCGATGTTGGTTCAAAACCGAGACGGGGGGCGAATGTTTTCATCAACTGAAAAGGGGTAAAACCAGTGGCGGATGAGCGAGTATTATTAAAATTAAACTGAGCGATGGCAAGCCATTCGACCGATTGATGTTGTTTTTCTGCTGTGAAGAGACAGAGGTATTGATTAAGTTTGCGGTTAACGTGTTCCGTTTGTCCATCGGTTTGGGGGTGATATGCTGTGGACATCTTCTTTTCTATTTTTAGCAATTTGAGCAGATCTATCATCATTTGACTAGCAAATTGAGGTCTGCGGTCGGAAACGAGGAAATCGGGAAGTCCATGATGCTTCTATACATAATCTCTATAGAGTTCAGCAGTTCCTTTCAACATGATGGTTTTCGTGGTTGGTATCAGAGCAACTTCTTTTGAGAAGCAATCTACCACTACAAGTATGCTGTCAAAGCCGTGGGAGGCAGGGAAGCCTGTTACAAAGTCTGCTGATACGTTTTTCCAGGGTCCTTCAGGTACTTTGAGGGGTTGCAATTTTCCAGCTGGCGGACGGTTGGTAGGTTTCATTTGAGCGCAGCGTTCACACAATTTACAATACTCCTGTATATCTTTCTGGGCCCCTGGCCAAGAATAATGTCATTTGAGGAAGTCTTGTGTCTTTTCGGCACCTTTGTGTCCGAATATGGGATGATCGTGGAATTGTGTCATGACTTCTCTGCGAAGTTCTTTTGGTACCCAAAGTCTGTCGCTATAATCATATAATCCTTCACAGAGGATCAACCCATCTGGAGATGTGCATCCCGAGTGCGAGGATTTGATTTTATCGAACATGAAGGCAACCTCTATCCACAAAGGACTATGGCACCTCAACAAGGGGACGAAGACTTAGGAGGGGAATGTATAGGTTAGAGGGAATCCAACCAGAACAAGACTAGCTTGTTTGGTTGCTGCATTCAAGTATTTATACTAATGACATGTACGCACAGACCAACTTAGGGCTGGTCTGGATAAGCAGTGCTAGCTAATATGGTAAGTGTAAAGTGGTACGATAATAATAAAGGTACAGGTCACGTGACTTGGAAAAGTCGAAAGTGAAATATGAGAATCAAGTAACACTTGTTGAGCCTTTTCCCACTTCCAGGGTTGATCTTTCTTTGTTAAGTCGTGTAAGGGTCTTGCTTCGAGGCTATAGTTGGTGATAAAGCGACGATAGAAATTTGCTGAACCGAGGAAACTTCTTACAGCTTTTACGTTTGTGGAGACCAGCCCCTTAGCAATGCTGTTAAGTTTTTCCTGATTCATTGAAATTCCATCACAAGAGACGTCCATGCCTAGCATGTCAACCTTTTGTACTCCAAAGAAGCACTTTTCAGGTTTCATGAATAAGTCATTCTGTCTAAGTCTCTCTAAGACCTTTTTGACCATTTCCTGAAGGTGTTTCCTATCTCCATTTGTAAGATCAATAGATCATCAATATAAATAATGACTATGCCATCCATGTTTGCAAAGATGTTGTTCATCATGTTTTGGAATGTGGCAGGGGAATTACACATTCCGAAATACATCACATTTGGTTCATAGGCACCAAGATGACAGACGAAAGCTCTTTTCCATTTGTCGCCTTCTTTGATTCTTATGTTGCTGTAACCCCAACAGAGATCCATTTTGGTGAAGATCTTGCTTCCTGTTAATTTATCAACAATTGAACCAATGAGAGGGAGCGGGTAATTGTTTTTGATCATTCCCTCGTTTAAGTATCTATAGTCCATAACCATTCGCTTTTTACCATCTTTTTTAGGGATGAAGAACACTGGCGAGGTCTGGGGTGACTTCGAAGGTCGAATGTAACCTTTGTTCAATTGGTCTTCTACGAAGGCTTTGACTTCATCCTGTTCTACAGGGTCGAGGGGAATTAGTCTACCCTTTTTTGGTCTGAAATCTGGTTTCAGATCTACAGCATGCATTTGCTAGCCTTCTTCGAGAAGACGTCAAGATATTCATGATATGCCTCGGGTACCAGTTTGAAGGCTTCTTCAGGTTCGATGCCATCAGAAGGATCTTTTCCCAAGCATTGAATTCTATAGGAGTAATCAATCTCAGATATGTCTAAACGAGATTGGTAGATGACGTTCAATATTTGACAGGACGTGGGACATTGATTTAGTTTGACGGTCCCTTTTACCCAATCAATCATGGGGTTATGTTCGTGTAGCCAGGTGTATCCCAGGATCATTTGATTGCATCCCAGGTTGGTCACATCGGCGGTGATTTTCTCGCGATGTCCTTGAAAATCTATGACAAGGTCGGTGGTATAGGCGATACCTCCTGCCGAGTTGATTGTTCCATCTACGTTGTAAACCGGTACAACCACTTCAAGGGGTTTCAAGGGAATTCTTTGGGCTTTGGCCTATTCGGTATCAATGAAGATGCTGTTATCTCCACTGTCGAGAAGTGCAGCTACGGATATGTTTTTGTTTTTGGTAACTATGTCTATTTTTAGGATTAATTCTCTAAGTGGGCGCATAGTGCGGACTTTTCGCTCAGTTGGGATCTGAGAGAGAGAATTTATTTTTTCTTTATAAGGGTATTGATTAAGTTCGCGATTAACGTGTTCCATTTGTCCATCGGTTTGGGGGTGATATGCTGTGGACATCTTCTTTTCTATTTTTAGCAATTTGAGCAGATCTATCATCATTTGACTAGCAAATTGAGGTCTGCGGTCAGAAACAAGGGAATCAGGAAGTCCATGATGCTTCCATATGTAATCTCTACAGAGTTCGGCAGTTCCTTTTGACGTGATGGTTTTTGTGGTTGGTATCAGAGCGACTTCTTTCGAGAAGCGATCTACCACTACTAACACGCTGTCAAAGCCATGGGAGGTGGGGAAGCCTGTTATGAAGTCTGCTGACACATTTTTCCAGGGTCCTTTGGGTCCTTCGAGGGGTTGCAATTTTCCGGCTGGTGGAAGATTGGTAGGTTTCATTCAAGCACAGCATTCACACAATTTACAATACTCCTGTATGTCTTTCTGGGCCCCTGGCCAAGAATCATATCGTTTGAGGAAGTCTTGTGTCTTTTCAGCACCTTTGTGTCTGAATATGGGATGATCGTGAAATTGTGTCATTACTTCTCTGTGGAGTTCTTTTGGTACCCAAAGTTTGTTGCTATATAATATTATTCTTCATGGAGGATCGACCCGTCTGGAGAGGTGCCTCCAGAATGCGAAGATTGGATTTTCTCAAACAGTGTAATTTCTTCTAGAGATCTGATTTGATTATCGGGGATGAACATCATTTGTTTGTTATCATTTTCTATGCCGATCATGTGATCTTCTCGTCTAGAGAGTGCATCGGCTTTTCCCATTGAAGATCCAGGTTTGTTAACGAGAGTGTAATCAAATCGTGAGAGGTACTGAGCCCATCACGCTTGTCGTCGGTTTAGATCTTGGCTTTTCATAAAATACTGAAGATTCTTGTGGTCTGTCCAGATCTCGAAATTATGCCTAGCTCCTTCTAGATAATGTCTCCATTGCTTGAGTGCTAGTATGATCGCGAGCATTTCTTTATCAGTGATGGTAGCCAGGTGTATCCTAGGATCATTTGATTACGTCCCAGGTTGGTCACATCGGCGGTGATTTTCTTGTGATGTCCTTGAAAATCTATGACGAGGTCGGTGGTATAGGCGATGCCTCCTGCCGAGTTGATTGTTCCATCTACGTTGTAAACCGCTACAACTAGTTCAAGGGGTTTCAAGGGGATTCTTTGAGCCTTGGCCCATTCAGTATCTATGCAGATGCTGTTAGCTCCACTGTCGAGAAGCGCAGCTACGGGTATGTTTTTGTTGTTGGTAACTATGTCTATTTTTAGGATTAATTCTCTAAGTGGGCGCATAATGCGGACTTTTCGCTCAGTCGGGATCTGAGGGAGAGAATTCATTTTGTCTTTATAAGCCAAATTAAGCCTCCCTTCCTGGGGAGCACGCTCTTTCGAGATCGTGGCTTCGGTTGTGTCATCTGGTAGGATACTACTTCGAGATGACAAAGAATCAAGAGAAACTTCATCATCTAATATACTAAAACGATTGAAGGAAGAAATAGAAGAAGAGGGAACAGAATTTGTACTAGCACTATCTAGGCATTGAGTATGGTAATTTGAAAGTAAACTATGTTTTTTTTTATTATGAGGGGGAGGGGTCATACCAGATACGGTCTCCCTTACTCTTTTCCCTGAGTTACATCGAGATCTCGGAAGTAGGCTTGTGCAGCTTCTAAGTCCATGCCTTGTATCACTTTAACCTAGTTAGGCGATTGTGGGGTTTGTTGGTTTGCTGAAGCAGTTCCTTCTGCGGCCCGCACTTGTTTAGTTTTCACAGTCGTGTTGATATCCATGGCATTGGGATCTCGACGTTGGAAGGAAGAGTGAGTTTCGAAAGCTTCAATGGCATTGGTGTATTTTTGGATGACGGCAATAAAGTCATGAATCTTGGTTGGCCTTTCTCCTTGTAGGAACATGTATTTGATGATGTCTTGTCAACTGTTCCTTTCGAGAAGGGCTATTCCCATCATAGGATCACACTTTGCCTGACCGTAGAGAGCTATCCATGTCGTTAGGAAGACTTGGGTTTGCTCCTTCGATCCTTGCTTCTTGTCCATGAGTTTACGAAGAGCTATATCTCGCTCATTGCCGATTCGAAAACAGCCATCGAGTAATGCTTCTTGTTGGGCAGGGGAGGGCCATTCATGATCTTCCCATCCTCATCGCTTTTTTAATTCGTTTCTGGCCCAAGCACCAGCACCATTTTTGTTCTTTTCTCCTACATCACCTATGCGAGAGAGAGCTGCTAGGCATCCTTGTTTATTAGTGGTGAACGTCTCTGCATGGACTTCGATCCAAGCCATCATTTTCGTCCACCATTCATCATAACGACTGTAGGTTCTGTCAAAATTCCCAGGATCAGGGATTATTTCGGCGTGCTTCTTCGAGTTCTCAGAGGACCTTTGTGAAGGTCGCAGGGCTGCAATGATGGCGAGGGTTTCGGGGGACAAGGACGACATCTGGGGAGGGACTTCTTCTCTTTCTTGATCTAGACGGTCGTGGACCTTTCAGGCGCTGTCTTGCGCTTCTCGGAGCTGTTCCTGCAGCTTCTCAATTGTCTCATATAGCAAGTCTAGTCGAGCGTCGGGGATCGATCTCGAGCCCCTGCCTCTCATTGGGTTGAACATGGGCTGTTCCATGCCCATATCCATCGAATATCCTCCTGATCCCATCTTGTAACTCGATTTGGAATTCTACGTGGCTGGCGTAGATGTAGTATGGGTCGTAATTTTCAGCGATGAATTCACCATCGAGAGATCTCAAGAATTGGTTTTTGAGTTCAAAGGGCCAATCACTGACTATGTCAAGTTCAAAGCCTCCAACGTAGTCATCATTAGGGTCTTCTTCTTGTATTGGAAGACAAGGGACAAGAATGGCCTTTCGCACAGCGAAGGTCACATTTTCGAAGGTCACGGGAATGATGGGCAATACTAGGTATTCCAATTGAGGATAGTTTGTTCCTGCAAGTAAGCTACAAATTGCTGATTGTGTGCTTTGTGTAGCACGGTGAGTTCTTCCGGGGTTGGAAGAGTGATTGGTTCGGGGGCGGTTTTGTAGTTGGTGTCCCAGCTGGCGTCAGACCACTGGGTTTTCACATTGTATGAGTTGGGCTCTGAGGGTCGATGATAGTCGGGGCTGAGAAAGCTTAGTTTGAATTCCTTTCCAGCAACAATCAATTCAAGGTGGTATCCTTCTTCTTGATTGGACAAGTGGTAGAAGAGGGCGGCGATAAGGGTGAAACAATATACGAAGGCAAGTGTTCCGATGAGAACAATGAGGGTGATACTCATATAACGAGGAGGATCTCACGAAGAGTCACTTCACTCAAATCTGTAAAGAAAAATCTTCTTCGGCAGGTCGTGTCATAGGCACGACTTTCTAGTGGGGGAACCAGGGAGTGCATGCAGGCAATATCTGTTGTCCGTCAAGCGGATGGGTAGGTAATACCCACAGATTGTTTAGGTTATACCATGCGCAACCTCAATAACAATTATGCTCGTTCGAAAGTGTGTGCTGACCCACTATGCACAGGGTAGGGATTGATACCGTTATTACTCGTGGCGAAGCGTGTCCTCTCGAATGAGGTCGTAGCCTTCGCAAAGCGAACAAGTTTGTGGGATGTACAGTCCCGTGATACAATTTGTAGATCAAGGGTTCATAATCCCCTGGACGGTAACCTGGTCAAGGGTTCTCTTTATCCTCTGATGTGAGGGGTCTCCCTTATGTCTGGGATCTGACAATGATGAAGTGGTTTAGAGGCAAAGTGTTTGTCACGATGTACTGGTGACAAGTGAGGTGGGATAGTGAAGAAAGTCTTGTTCTTATGAAGGCAACCTCTATCCAAGAAGGACTATGGCATCTCAACAAAAGTGAAGACAAGTGGAGGGGACGAGTATAGGTTAGAGGGAATCCAACCAGAACAAGACTAGCTTGTTCGGTTGCTGCATTCAAGTATTTATACTAATGACATGTGCGCACAGACCAACTTAGGGCTGGTCCGGATAAGCAGTGCTAGCTAATATGGTAAGTGTAAAGTGGTACGATAATAATAAAGGTACAGGTCACATGATGATGACTAAGCAGGTCACGTGACTTGGAAAAGTAGCAAGTGAAATATGAGAGACAGTACTTATGTAAGCGGTCACGTGACTTTGAAGAGTCGAAAATGAAGAGGTTTGTAACAACTATGAGTACTATAAGTGCTATGGAGTACTGTCCAGTACTGTCCAGCCTCCCCTTGTTTTGCTGATGCCTGTCACCGCCAGCAGTGTTGACAAACCAGGTATGGATTCACTTCATCTCACATTGGGCATCACTGCTGCATACTCATGTTGTGTCAATAGCTGCATGCAAATAACTCGACGACACGGACAACGGCTCGCAACAGATGTGACGACTCACCGTGTCTTCAACATTAAACCCACCATCCCCTGTCCCCATCCTCTTGCTCAGTGTACAGTTTCTGCTGTTGCTGTTGCTGTTGCCCTCGTCCTCGTCAGCATAATGCGACAACAACAACGCACACGCACCCACTTCCTCTCCTCCTCTCCATCCCCTCGCCCTCCACTCAGCGTGCACAGATGACGATGTGACGACAATGTAACACCAACTGGCGACACGGACGACTACATGACGATACATCACGGCTACAGCAGTGATGACAACGTTGCGCCTTCTCGATGTAGGAGGGTTCGGCAGCACCAACGTAATTTACTCCTGTTCAATTTTACATAATCTACTACTGTATACACTGGTAGTCATCATTGATATTTTTTTTTGGAATCACTATGGTAGATGGTTGCCCTAAGGATGAGAGCTATGGTAGCTGATGTAGTCACTGGTAGAAATGCCCTGACGACATGTGATGACATCGGCTATGTAATTATGGCATTACTACAGCACTAATTCCTTTTTGCAGATGAACATCAAGAACATCATTCAACATTGAGGTAGAGTAGGTGTATTACAAAAACATGTCAAAATGACATTACAAAAAGAGCATATCACCCGTCAGAAACAGAGTCTATATTTGAGAATGAGTCAATTGAAGGGTCCATGAATTTCGAGTGTTCTGTAGCACAGGGAAAAGGTGTATATACATTGTGGAATTGTGTATATACAAGGAGACAGGATGTGACTAAGACAGGAAAGAATGGGCAAAAGCCTGCTGGGCTTTCCGGCCCGAAACACTGGAGCCCTTGGGGCAAGCAAGGGTGGGTGGGACACACCAAGCAAGTGCTGTCACAGAACCGAAGGCGTAGCGAAGTGCAACGGACAGAGGGAGAGGGGAGCGCTGGCGACGTCAAGGGATGGACATGGCGAAGAAGGGAGAGGAGGGGTGGGTGTGAGAAAGAAGGGCAGAGTAGCAATAGGCTAGAGCTATGCTATGGTGTTGCGAGGAATATTTCATTTGTCGACTCACTTTGTTATGGTCATGTCGTTTTCGAGACCGGTTAATGCAATCTTTGTAGCTATCTAGTTCCTTCTGAAGCCATGGGATAAAGATCCAGCGAAATACCTTCCTGAAATTGAAACATGAGATATACACTGTGAGTCCGTGAGTCTGTGCCAGTGACTGTCCAAAGACTCGGACTTGTAGACAACTTACTCCTGTAACTTAATAATGCCAGCAGCCCAGAAGCAACGACGCTGAAGTCGATGCAGTGCTTTGTGCTGACGGATTAGATGAGGCTCGTACATGGTAAAGTACTCTTGCACCACACGCCTATAAAAATGTAGCAGCAAATATTACAACTTACAGAAAAGAGTGCACCTGGGAACACTGAGCCCATGTTCATGGAACAGCAGGCTAATCATTTCATGCATACCAGTGTGTGGATACGTTGCTCGCAACTCTGTCATCTGCACCTCAATAGAGGCCAGGGTATGTCCTTGCTGTCAAGTCCAAGTCAACCTGAGACTCTTGTGAACCTCGATGAATTTAGTGAGTCTGTCCGTCGTGTCTCATTTGTTAGATTGCTTGCATATAAAGCACTCAATGAGATGCTACTGACACAATTCCATACATACTAGTATCAATAACTTTCTGGAGCGTGTCGACAATTTGTCGGTCGGTCTGACAAGTGGCCCACAGTCGTTGAATGTGAGGCTCAATAACATCTAATGGTGCTACCAGTCAGTACAGTAATCAGTTCTGAATTCTGATTGCTTGTCTTGATTGTATTCGAACCACTTACGAGTAGGCTTCCATTGATTAGGCATCCGAGTCCCTTCGAGAGGCCGGCACAAAAATGAATGATGAGCATGACGAGGCTGACAGCAGTGAAAGGTGGGTGACCGTGGGTCTGCAAAGCAGACAGGAGATGAAGCTGACAGCGGTGAAAACAAACTTGGTGGGTCTGTGAGACACTGGCAGAGTGTACTGACTGGGCGACAGGCCCTTTTATTGGATGTCAAAACCATGTTCTTCTTGTATTGGCCCTTGGAGTTGTACATATGTACCTTGTTCTTGACGCAGGAGCAGTATATGTACCTTCTTCTGATTGGATGTTCCATTCGGCCAAAGTGGTGACAGGGGGTCTTACACAAAGCTAGAAGTCGAATGACCTAAAGTACCATCAGATGTGAGATATTGGGTCAAAGATCTAAAGTGTGACACGTGATGAGAGCATGATTGTCTGGCTTTCCATACGAAGACATCCCAGCGAGGATTTTGGGCCATGATAGCTTTGACAAGTCGTGGAAAAGCTTTCTGGCCCTCCCCGTATGATATGTGAAGATGGACGCAGAACAACCTGATGAGACAGTATGCCCTATCCTCGACACGGGTAGTCTGTTGCTTTGACGCCCAATACATGATTTCCCAGAAGGTACATCCCTGGACTCCGCAGGTGTTGTCAGCATTGAGCACTCTCTTGGAAATTCCAGTAACCTTCTGGAGAGCGAAGATGACAAGGACGTGTTGCCTATCGTCCACGACACTGTTGAGATTGATGAGCAGTTTCCATTCCTTGGTGTAAAACTTGAGTCATTTGGGAGCCAAGAGCTCCTGAAGAGTCCAGCCTCGTGTAAACCATGAGTCACCATCCCAATCTGCAAGCGACGTGGACTCTGCGAGGTATGCAATGCAAAGGTACGAGTTCACGTACCACTTGTACATTGCATGGATAGCTTCACTGACCTCTGCCGCGTTTGTTTGATCGATACAACAGCTATCGACCCAGACGAGCTTGTGTCCCAGTTTGCTTAATGTCTTGCAAAACTCAT
Source organism: Leccinum boreale (assembly GCA_038092235.1). Taxonomy (NCBI): domain Eukaryota; kingdom Fungi; phylum Basidiomycota; class Agaricomycetes; order Boletales; family Boletaceae; genus Leccinum; species Leccinum boreale. The sequence goes on along the minus strand of JBBPPX010000274.1, from coordinate 18,462 downwards.
GGAGCTTTTTGAACCGGGATACGCTTCGTGGTCCACCGGAGATGTCGTGATAGCCGGGTTCACCGACTGCCTGATCCCAGCAATGGGATAGTATGACGTATTGCATGACCTCTTGTTTGATCTGTCTGAGAGCGATCTCGTGCAGAGGCTCATATGTGGTGAAAGGGTCTCTCTCTAGGCCTCCAATCCTACCCTGAATCTGCTCTTCAGTGATGCTTGCAATCTCATCTTGGAAGAAATGAAAGACATCCTTCTGTGAGATGAACTGCTTCTTTGATGTATCAATGAGTTGGGAGGGTATTTCATTGCTGATGTATTCTTTAAAGGCATCAGCAATAGGACCGGTTGGCTGTTGCTCGATGTTATTAGCCATTCGAGGTTTGTGTCAAAAACTCAAGTCAGATTTCTCACCGGTTCTTGAGGAATTCCATGGCGCCGTTTATCACCCAACTATTCCTCATTCCACAGGCATCTCCATTTGGCCAGGTCATCTTCATTTGCTCACTTGCGGTCTCTGTCAAGGTATCCTTCGTATTACAACTGATTTGCTGGCAAGATATAAGAGACCCCAACCAGCAACCATGAAGCTTTGAAGGGTGATGGTAACTTGGTAGGAAGATTGAACAATGTATAGGAAATGCATAGGGCATACCTTTGAAAGGTAATATAATGGAACCAGTTCATGAATTTGTGTCACTGGGCCAGTGAAAGTGGCCAATCTGAATCATTCAAGGTCAGAGAAGTCACCCCAAGCTCGGAGAGATCTGGCAGCATGAAGGCAACCTCTATCCAAAAAGGACTATGGCACCTCAACAAGGGGATGAAGACATAGGAGGGAAATGTATAGGTTAGAGGGAATCCAACCAGAACAAGACTAGCTTGTTTGGTTGCTGCATTCAAGTATTTAAACTAATGACATGTGTGCACAGACCAACTTAGGGTTGGTCCGGATAAGCAGTGTTAGCTAATATGGTAAGTGTAAAGTGGTACGATAATAATAAAGGTACAGGTCACGTGATGATGACTAAGCGGGTCATGTGACTTGGAAAAGTAGCAAGTGGAATATGAGAATCAACGCTTATGTAAGTGGTTACGTGATACTGACTAAGCAGGTCACGTGACTTTGAAGAGTCGAAAATGAAGAGGTTTGTAACATTACCTCCCTGCTAGGCTTGAGATACCAGATCAAGCAGAGGTAGAACCGGAGGTGAAATTAACAATAGTTGTGGAAAATAAACTGTCAAATAAAGCACGATTCATTTTTAGACGGCGAAGAGCCGAGGGTTGTCTTTTATGGAAGTCGTTTATGGCAGCCTGAGCCTATTTCAAACCGGAGGTGGGTTCCCAAGTTCGATCACTATTGTCATACCCTTTCCAATGCACTAGGTATTGGAAGCCGCAGCCAATAGGTCTGGAGTTGACAATGTAATCAACTTCAAATTCCTCGGTACCTTCATTGTTGACAAGTACTGGTCCAGGTTGGCCAGGTAAGGGTTCAATATAAGGTTTAACTCGAGAGACATTAACGATGTGGCGAGCTTTCACGGATTTGGAGAAGAGTAATCCCACGCTATTGGTGTGTACTTCAATGATTTGGTAAGGACCGATCCAGCATTCCGTTAATTTACGTGAAGGACGCTCGTCAAGAGCGAGGTGTTCGGTGCTTAACCAAACGAGATCTCCAATTTTGTATTCTGGTGCAGCCGATCTATGTTTGTCCGCTTGTAGTTTCATTCGTTCGCATGTTCACTGAAGGGCATCTTTAGCCTTTTCGAGATTGGCTTTCATATCATCAGCAAACTCTTTAGTGGCCAGAGCTTTTACTGATGTCGGTTCGAAACCGAGATGGGGGGCGAATGTTTTTGTCAACTAGAAAGGGGTAAAACCAGTGGCGGACGAGTGGGTATTATTGAAATTAAACTGAGTGATGGCAAGCCATTTGACCCATTGATCTTGTTTTTCTGCTGTGAAGAGACGGAGGTATTGATTAAGTTCGCGGTTAACGCGTTCCGTTGGTCCATCGGTTTGGGGATGATATGATGTGGACATCTTCTTTTCTATTTTTAGCAATTTGAGCAGATCTATCATCATTTGACTAGCAAATTGAGGTCCGCAGTCGGAAACGAGAGAATAGGGAAGTCCGTGATGCTTCCATACATAATCTCTATAGAGTTTGGCAGTTCCTTTCAATGTGATGGTTTTTGTGGTCGGTATCAGAGTGTCTTCTTTTGAGAAGCGATCTACCACTACTAACACACTGTCAAAGCCGTGGGAGGCAGGGAAGCCTGTTACGAAGTCTGCAGACACGTTTTTCCAGGGTCCTTCGGGTACTTTGAGGGGTTGCAATTTTCCGGCTGGCGGAAGGTTGGTGGGTTTCATCCGAGTGCAGCGTTCACACAATTTACAATACTCCTGTATGTCTTTCTGGGCCCCTGGCCAAGAATAATGTCATTTGAGGAAGTCTTGTGTCTTTTCAGCACCTTTGTGTCTGAATAAGGGATGATCGTGGAATTGTGTCATTACTTCTCTATGGAGTTTGTTTGGTATCCAAAGTTTGTCACTATAATAATATAATCCTTCATGGAGGATCGACCCGTCTGGAGATTTGCATCTAGAGTGCAAAGATTTGATTTTATCAAACAGGGTAATTTCTTCTAGAGATCTGATTCAATGGTTGGGGATGAACATCATTTGTTTGTTATCATTTTCTATGCCAATCATGTGATCTTCTCGTCTAGAGAGTCCATCGGCTTTTCCCATTGAAGTTCCAGGTTTGTTAATGAAAGTGTAATTGAATCGTGAGAGGTACTGAGCCCATCGCGCTTGTCGTCGATTTAGATCTTGGCTTTTCATAAAATACTGGAGATTTTTGTGATCTATCCAGATCTCGAAGTTGTGCCTAGCTCCTTCTAGATAATGTCTCCATTGTTCAAGTGCTAGTATGATTGCGAGCATTTCTTTATCAGCGATGGGGTAATTTCGCTGTTTGGGAGTCATGGAATGGGACATATAGGCTACTGGATGCCATTTGTCATCTTTTAGGGAGGAAAATATGGCTCCTGTAGCGAAATCCAATGCATCACACTCAATGCGATAAGGAGTGGTATCATCGGGGTATGCTAAAAAGGGGCAGTGGTGAATGTATTTTTAAGCGTATCGAACGCATCTTGTTGAGCCTTTTCCCACTTCCAGGGTTGATCTTTTTTTGTTAAGTCATGTAAGGGTCTTGCTTTGAGGCTATAGTTGGTGATGAAGCGGCAACAGAAATTTGCTAAACTGAGGAAACTTCTTACGGCTTTTATGTTTGTGGAGACCGGCCACTTAGCAATGCCGTTGAGTTTTTCCTGATTCATTGAAATTCCATTGCAAGAGACGTCCATGCCTAGCATGTCGACCTTTTGTACTCCAAAGAAGCACTTTTCAGGTTTCACGAATAAGTCATTCTTTCTAAGTCTCTCTAAGACCTTTTTGACCATTTCCTGATGGTGTTTCCTATCTCCATTTGTAAAGATCAATAGATCGTCGATATTAATAATGACTATGCCATCCATATCTGCAAAGATGTTGTTGATCATGTTTTGGAACATGGTGGGAGAATTACACATCCCGAAATACATCACAGTGGGTTTGTAGGCGCCAAGATGACAGATGAAGGCTCCTTTCCATTCGTCGCCTTCTTTAATTCTTATGTTGTTGTAACCCCAATGTAGATCCATTTTGGTGAAGATCTTGCTTCCTTTTAATTTATCGACAATTGAGCCAATGAGAGGGAGTGGGTAATTGTTTTTGACCATTCCCTCGTTTAGGTATCTATAGTCCATAACCATTTGTTTTTTGCCATCCTTTTTAGGGATGAAGAATACTGGCAAGGTCTGGGGTGACTTCGAAGGCCGGATGTAACCTTTGTTCAATTGGTCTTCTATGAAGGCTTTGACTTCATCCTGTTCTACAGGGTTGAGGGGAATTAATCTACCCTTTTTTGGTTTGAAATCCAGTTTCAGATCTACAGCGAGATCCCATGTCTTCTTTTCAGGCATGCGTTCGCTAGCCTTCTTTGAGAAGACGTCAAGATATTCAAGATATGCCTTGGGTACCAGTTTGAAGGCTTCTTCTGGTTTGATGCCTTCAGAGGGTTCTTTTCCCAAGCCTTGAATTCTATAAGAGTAGTTGACCTCAGATTCATCTAAACGAGATTGATAGATGGTGTTCAATGCTTGACAGGACGTGGGACATTGAGTAAGTTTAACAGTCCCTTTTATCCAATCAATTATGGGGTTATGTTCGCATGGCCAGGTGTACCCCAGGATCATTTGATTACGTCCCAGGTTGGTCACATCGGCGGTGATTTTTTCGCGATGTCCATGAAAATTGATGATGAGGTTGGTGGTATAGGCGATGCCTCCTGCCGAGTTGATTGTTCAATCTACGTTGTAAACCGGTACAACGAGTTCAAGAGGTTTCAAGGGGATTCTTTGGGCTTTGGCCCATTCGGTATCTATGAAGATGCCATTAATTCCACTGTCGAGAAGCGCAGCTATGGATATGTTTTTGTTTTTGGTAACTATGTCTATTTTTAGGATTAATTCTCTAAGTGGGCGCATAGTGCGGACTTTTTGCTCAGTTGGGATCTGAGGGAGAGAATTTATTTTTTCTTTATAAGCCAAATTAAGCCTCCCTTCCCGGGGAGCACGCTCTTTCGAGATCGTGGCTTTGGTTGTGTCATCTGGTAGGATACTACTTCGAGAGGACAAGGAATCAAGAGAAACTTCATTATCTAATACACTACAACGATTGAAGGAAGAAATAGAAGAGGAGGAAACAGAATTTGTACTAGCACTATCTAGGCGTCGAGTATGGTAATTTGAAAGTAAACTATTTTTTTGTTTATTATGAGAGGGAGGGGTCGTACCCAATACGGCCTCCCTTACTCTTTTTCCTGAGTTACATTGAGATCTTGGAAGTAGGCTTATGCAGCCTCTAAGTCCATGCATTGTATTGCTTTAACCCAGTTAGGCGATTGTGGGATTTGTTGGTTTGTTGACACAGTTCCTTCTGCGGCCTACACTTGTTTGGCTTTATATTTAGAACATTCCTTTCTATGTCCACCACGAGAGAATCCACAGTCTTTACAGCGAGTGGAGGGTTTTTTGCATTCCTTGGCACAATGTCTGTCACCTCCACAGTTGTAACATCCTAGAGATGGCTTTTGAACATCAGTAGTAGTCACCATCATGTTGATATCCATGGTGTTGGGGTCTCGACGTTGGAAGGAAGAGCAAGTTTCGAAAGCTTCAATGGCATTGGCGTATTTTTGGATGACGGCAATGAAGTTGTGAATCTTGGTTGGCCTTTCTCCTTGTAGGAACATATGTTTGATAATGTCTTGTCGACTGTTCCTTTCGAGAAGAGCTATCCCCATCATAGGATCACATTTGGCCTGATTGTAGAGAGCTATCCATGTCGTTAGGAAGACTTGGGTTCGCTCCTTTACTCCTTGCTTCTTGTCCATGAGTTTACAAAGGGCTATATCTCTCTCGTTGCTGATTCGAAAACGGCCATCGAGTAATGCTTCTAGTTGGGCAGGGGAATCTCAAGCCCCTGCCTCTCATTGGGTTGAATGTGGGCTGCTCCGTACCCATATCCATCGAATATCTTCCTGATCCCGTCTTGTAACTTGATTTGGAATTCTACGTGGCTGGCATAGATGTAGTATGGGTCGTAATTTTCAGCGAGGAATTCGCCATCGAGGGATCTCAAGAATTGGTTTTTGAGTTCGAAGGGCCAATCACTGACTATGTCAAGTTCAAAGCCTCCGATGTAGTCGTCGTTAGGATCTTCTTCCTGTATTGGAAGCTGAGGGATCGGAATGACCTCTCGCACAGCGCAGGTCACGTTTTTGAAGGTCACGGGAATGATGGGCAATTCTAGGTAGTCCAATTGAGAATGGTTTGTTCCTGTAGTTAGGCTACGAATTGCTGGTTGTGTGCTTCGTGTAGCGCGGTGAGTTCTTCCGGAGTAGGAAGGGTGATTGGTTCGGGGGTGGTTTCGTAGTTGGTATCCCAGCCGGCGTCAGACCACTGAGTTTTTACGTTGTATGGGTTGGGCTCTGAGGGTCGCTGGTAGTCAGGGCTGAGAAAGCTTAGTTTGAACTCTTTTCCAACGATAATCAATTCAAGATGGTATCCTTCTTCTTCATCGGACAAGTGGTAGAAGAGGGCAGCAACAAGGGTGAAGCAATAGACGAAGGCGAGTGTTCCGATGAGGACGATAAGGGTGATACTCATATTACGAGGAGGATCTCACGAAGAGTCACTTCACTCGAATCTGTAAAGAAAAATCTTCTTTGGCCGGTCGTGTCATGGGCACGACTTTCTGGTGGGGGAACTGGGGAGTGCATGCAGGCGATATCTGTTGCCCGTCAAGCAGATGGGTAGGTAATACCTGTGGATCGTTTAGGTTATATCACATGCAACATTGATAACAATTACGCTCATTCGAAAGTGTGTGCTGACCCACTATGCACAGGGTAGGGATTGATACTGTTATTACTCACAGCGAAGCGTGTCCTCTCGAATGAGGTCGTAGCCTTCGCAAAGCGAATGAGTTTGTGGAATGTGCAGTCCCGCAATACAATTTGTAGATCAGGGTTTGTAATCCCCTGGACAGTAACCTGGTCAAGGGTTCTCTTTATCCTCTGATGTGAGGGGTCTCCCTTATGTCTGGGATCTGACAATGACGAAGTGGTTTAGAGGCAAAGTGTTTGTCACGATGTACTGGTGAGGAGTGAGGTGGGATAGTGAAGAAAGTCTTGTTCTTATGAAGGCAACCTCTATCCAAAAAGGACTATGGCACCTCAACAAGGGGACAAAGACTTAGGAGGGAAATGTATAGGTTAGAGGGAATCCAACCAGAACAAGACTAGCTTGTTCAGTTGCTGCATTCAAGTATTTATACTAATGACATGTGTGCACAGACCAACTTAGGGCTGGTCCGGATAAGCAGTGTTAGCTAATATGGTAAGTGTAAAGTGGTACGATAATAATAAAGGTACAGGTCATGTGATGATGACTAAGTGGGTCACATGACTTGGAAAAGTAGCAAGTGAAATTTGAGAATCAATGCTTATGTAAGTGGTCACGTGACTTTGAAGAGTTGAAAATGAAGAGATTTGTAACATGGCAGAGCGGAGCAGAGAATGCAAGAACAAGTTGTCTGTGGTGGCAGCGATGACAGCAAAAAGTATGATGAAAGGCATATATGTACCATGAATGAACGACGTCAGTCGGACTAATGAATCGTAAGCAACAGAATCCCACACATGTCTGCACACTGCTGCGATTACAATATTTCTACAACCTCGACGTGAATTTCCTTGGCTGAGCTGATGCAGCGTTTAAGCCCTGGTAAGACGATCTTGTGCCCAGCAGCGACCCGTTTCTGGACAGAGCTGGACAGCTCACCCAGCTCCCCAGCTCCTCCCAGCAAGGTACCTAACTGGCCAGCTCTGTCCAGCCTGTCCCAGCTCCTTCTAGTAACCCCTGTTGTCCCATGTTGAGAGGATAGGAACTGTGCTCGAGTACTTACATTGTAGTGAAACGAAATGAGGTTGAGGGGAATGTTGTGGTTGTGGAAGAAGATTGAATAAAACTCCTATTGAAACTCAGACGCTGCTGAGCCATCTTATATAAGACAAGCGTGTGAACTATTTACTATATTAGTACTTTAGTGCTCATATTTCAACACTCCCCCTTGCTTAGTATACTACTTTAGTGATACGCAAGTGATAAGAGAATAGATCATTCGCATAGTAATTAATATTACCAGCGAGCAATCAGTCTGAGTAAAACTCGAGGCCGAGTTGGGATCGACACTCAGCAAACTTCTCAAATGTGAGATTCTTTGTGAACATGTCAGCTGGGTTTTTTGTTCCTTCTATATAGAACAATTCAATTATTTTGTCCTGCATGATTGTGTCTCGGATGAAGTGATATCGAAGTCGAATATGTTTTGATCGTTTTTCAGTGACTGGATTCTCTGCCATGAATAGCGATCCTTGATTGTCACCACAAATGGGGATCGGGCACAGCTTATAGCTGAGCTCACCCATCATCTGCCAGATCCAGACAGATTGACGAGAGCAGTCACTCAATGCCATATATTCTGCCTCAGTAGAGGAGAGGGCAGTGGTTTTCTGGAGGTGGGAATTCCATAGGAAAACCCCTTCTGCAAGTTTCAGGTAAAAACCCGTCTGCGAGTGTCCTGTTTGGACGTCTTGACCCCAATCAGAGTCAGTGCATGCAATAATGCCTTTCCCCTTTTCACCATTGTAGACTAGCGAATACTGACGCGTACCAAGTAGGTATCTGCATATGTAGTATGCTTTATCTAGGTGATCCTGGGATGGATTTGTGGCCTGCCTAGCTAGTTGGGTAATTGCGTAGGCTATGTCAGGCCTTGTACCTATCATTAGGTACATGAGGGATCCTATCACCGTTTGGAACCTCAGACGGATTTCTGGGTTAACGGGGGTTGTATTCTTCTCGGGATAGTATCCTGAGGGGAGAGGGGTTCAAGCGATACGTGAGTTGGTAACATCAAAGCATTCCAATATTGTCTCGAGGTAAGCGGATTGGTCCAGATATAGTTTCTGGCCGTCACACTGTATTCTCATTTTTAAGAACTCAGATGGTTCACCGAGGTCTCGGCATTCCCATCTTTTCATGAATGTGGCCTTTAGCTTTTCTACAAAAGCTTTGTTTGGTCCACAAAAGAGGGCGTCATCAACATAGATTATTACTATTATGAGGTTGTTGCCGTTGTGATAGATGAAGAGGCCAGCATCTGATTTGAGACGCTCGAAACCTAGGTCTTTCATCGATTGGTCTAATGCGCGCCACCAGGTTAGGCCAGCTTGTTTTAAGCCATATAGGGCGCGGAGTAGTCGGAGGACCTTGTTTTTCGTATTGGGTGGCATGAACCCTTCTGGACATTCCATGTAGATTTCTTCTTCCAGTTTCCCAAAGAGGTATGCAGATCGGACATCTAGTCCTGTGAGGTGCCACTTCTCTAGGGTAGAGAGGGTGAGCATGGCCCGCACCATCTCAAATCGTACTACTGGTGAGAATATCTGGTCGAAGTTGAGGCCCTCAACCTGGGAAAAGCCTTTGGCTACCAGGTGGGCTCGTTTGTGACCATCAGTTTTGACGTTGAAGACCCAGCAATTACGGATTACTTTCTGGTCTGCTGGTTGTGGGACTACTTTATAGACTTCACGGTCTTTGAGTATTTGTAACTCTTTGAGGCAAGCCTCATGCCAGAGTTTTTGCTCTTCGGCGGGGAGCTTGAGTGTGTCTTTGTACTTCCAGTCATGATGTTGGGTTGGATTGCCTTTGATGTTAGGTACACGACCAAATTGTCTCCCCCTTCCCTAGTGAGGCGGTCGACATCATCCTCCGAAGGGGTCAGGGATGGAGGGAGCCCACCAGGGATAGGTTGTTCACGACCATCGTCTTCAGGTGCACCCCAAGGTGTCTTGTCCTTGAGATCACAAAGTTGATCGAGGGGGTGTCGCCTCTCTCCATAGACATTGCCACGGCGAAGTGGGGGTCGTCTTTCTCTGTGAGAATGGTGAGGGCCAGGTGGAGGTGTCAATGGATGAAGAGAGCGCTCTGGAGTACAGGGAGGATCCAAAGCAGGTGGACTGGGAGTGGGTGACACACAATCTCGAGGTGGAATTCTGGCAGGGGCATCACCAAGAGGAGGTTGTGGTTGATCATTGTCATCTGAGTCATCTGAGTCAGGTGGGGTAGAGTGATCATGTTTAGAAGGGTTTGTGCCAGTTGGGCCACGGCCAACGGGTCGATGAGGTGCTGCTTTGGGGCAGCGAGGGAATAGATGTTCGTCGAACACAGCATGTGCTGCAGTGAAGATTGTGCCAGTGGGGCACAAGAATATGAAATTCTTATTGCTGCCAGCGGCAATGCCAAGGTAGATCATCAGCTCTGATTTATTTTGGAGCTTACCTCCTTGAGTTTCTGCTGGAATATGCACATAGGCACCACAGCTGAATACTCAGATATGAGAAATTGAAGGTTTCTCCCCCTTGAGTAATTCGTGGGGGGTTCTCCACCCAAGGCGGATCATAGGGCTTCGGTTGTAGACGTGGACGGCATGCTCCAACGCAAATTCCCAGGTGTTGGGGGGGAGGCAGGCCTGTAGCCTCATTGCCTGGGCTTTATCAGAAGCGTATGAATGAGTCACTCTGCATGACCATTTTGTTGGTGTGCGTATGGATCAGACTGGTATATGTGGGTGCCATTATCCTTCATGTAGTCGACGAATGCCTTGGAGGTGAATTCACCACCTGCACCACCTTCATCGGACATCCAACCTTTGATATGTGCATCGTATTGGTTGCGGACATAGGCAAAGAAGTGTTTGACCACTTTAAGGGTCTGGTCCTTTGACCTGATGGGATTTACCCAAGCACTGGATGTGTAGTCATCGAGGAAGACCACCGCATATTTATAGTGGTGATGTGATTCAACCTCGTAAGACTTCAAGTCAGCATGGATTAATTCAAAGGGAGCGTTAGCATGTGTCTCGCTATGAGGGAAGGGGTGATTTGGTTGTTTACCTAGCTTGCAACCTGGGCATATGGGACTCTGAGTCGGTATCTCAATTTCAGGGAAGTCTTTGGTGTGTTTTCTGGCCGCTTTGAGAGTATCTCGAGAGGGGTGGCCCATTCTCCTGTGCATTGTATCGTAATCAACAGAGGTGAGCGAGGTGCAACGATTCTGGGGTTGGATTGTTGGTGCACGAAGCCAATACATGGTATCACCATGTGTATGAAAGGATAGGATCGTCTTCCTGGAACATTTATCAAAGAATTTGATTAGTCCGTTCGACATTCTCAGTGTTAGACAATTGTCCTTCTGTAGAAGCGTCCCTATGGAGATGAGTCGAATGTTACATGTGGGCATATAGATTACTGGTGATAATCACACGGTATTGCTTTGTAGTTGATCAGGACTGTTCCAACGCCTAGAATGGGTGCTTGTCCATTGGCGGTTTGTGAGTAGGTTGGTTTTTCATACTCGTGATATTCAGAGAAATTGTCGATATCACACGTAAAGTGTGAAGAGGCCCCTGAGTCGAGCAACCACATGTCAGGTGGTAGTTGGTTCGCTTTTCCTTTTCCTTTTCCCTTACAGTCATCACACATCGTTTGTGAGAAAATAGTAGATTTATTGCTATCTACTACAAAAGTCCGATGATGGTATGTACTTCATATCTGCAGCGAAAGAGTCCGCACAGCAGCATTAGTGTAGTCCGGGCAAAGGAATGGGGGGGCGTACCACATATCTTTGTCGATTGCTTCATCGAAGAAGCGAGTGAGGTACTCATCTCGTTCTTCGGTATCATCCAGCAAGACACAGTTGTCCTCCATCTCGCAGCCCTCATCTTGCTCTTCGATGTTTTGTGGGACATCTGGGAGGTCTAGAAAAGAGAGGTCAACTGGGATGCCAAAGGTGTCCATGTCGTCCGCACCTGCCATCACCAGGTCGATGTGGTCGAGGCGAGTGGAATTGGCGAGCTCAAGACGCTCGCTGTCCTCAAGGTACTCAAGGAGAGTGCGAGAGGAGGAGGCAATGGAGGAGAGGAAGGGATGACTTACTCCCCATGGGCTGCAACAAGTTGCGATGGGCTCGAGGCGACGGACAGTTTCAGCGGTGGGTATAATCTCCAATTGTCTAGCGAGGGAGATGGCAGCGGTAGTCTGTGGGAACACTGGGGGCCCATATTGGACAGCACCTACAGTGTGCGAGTTCTTTCGAACATCACAGACGGGACGAGATACCTCCTTGGAGGCGGGATCAATGATGATGGGGGTGTGGGACATGTTAGCAAAGACGAAACAGGAGGAGGCCTTGGCCCTGTTGGCCTTGGCGGGAGTGAGAGTGGTGTTGGAGGCACTGCTCTCATTGTCAGAGAGGTCTTTGGAGGCGGCGGCTTTGGCTTTAGCATGCTTGTGGCAACTTCCTCGTTTCTTCTCTCCTTCATCAGAGTGTTTGCCCTGACAACACTTCTTCTTCTCGTCATCCTTCCCTCCATCCTCTTTCTGGTCGTTGAAAGAGGGGTCTTCTTTGCCTTTCCTTTTGATGGCGGAAATCTTGTTGGCCCTGTGGCCTCCATTGTAGTTGGGCTTACGCCTGGAGACATGTTGTTGCCAGGTGGCCACTGTCATCTGCTCTATGATGGCATAGGTGACCTTATTGGGGTTACCGGCGGAGGGTCTGCTGTTGATGAGTTGGGCAGCGAAATCTGCGTACTTGGGGAGCTTTGCCAGTGCCAGCATATTCTGGAGCTTGTCGGGAACCTCGTGGTCAAATTTGCTGAGGGCTATGAAGTACCCTTGCATCTTGGCAAAAGCGGTGGCGGGATGATTGTTGTCAGGGATGGTGAGGAAAAGGAGCTGCCTGAACTTGGTGTATGCAGAGGCGATGGAGGGAGCGTTGTAGGCGTCTTTGATAGCTTCCCAGAGCTCCATTGCAGTTCTGGCTGCGAGGTCGAAGGAAGCATGGATGTGGGCCTCCATGTGGAGGGCGATGATACCGTTTGCTTGATTGTTTGAGTCGTCCCACTTGTCTAGGAGAGCCTTTTGGTCGTTGTCGCACTGAGAGTAGGTACGGTCACGTTGATGTTCGATGTCTCGTGCGGCATCCCCTTCACACATTCGAATGGTGTAGGTCGTAGTGAAGGTGGGGTGAGGACGGGAGATCTTGGTCCAGAGTCCTTGGGCACGCAGGGCAGCCATCATCTCACGAGCCCAGCGGCGGTAGTTGCCTCTGTTGAGTTTGGTGATGTCTTTGTATAGGGAAGTCGACATGTTGGATCTGGGGAAGGGCGTTAGCATGAACCTTTCAATACAGTGATAAGGGAGCGATTGAGACCGCGTCACTGAACGTCCAAATCCCATTATTTCCAGGAGACATAGTCTCCCCATGGAAAGTGGTATGAAGTTGGCGTTTATTGGTGTCACATCCTTTCAGATGGAATGCCTAGCCTTGATTCTAAAGCATTCGACATCGGAGCGTTTCCACGTCGAGATGGAATAGCCTCTGTGAACCACAAGGTTCTGGTTCATTCTAGGTACAAGCGTTTTTCGAGCTTTGTCGCTGATGTAAACATACAGCGACAGTGCTTGGGGCTCATAACCTGTTGAGAGGATAGGAACTGTGCTCGAGTACTTACATTGTAGTGAAACGAAATGAGGTTGAGGGGAATGCTGTGGTTGTGGAAGAAGATTGAATAAAACTCCTATTGAAACTCAGACACTGCTGAGCCATCTTATATAATACAAGCGTGTGAACTATTTACTATATTAGTACTTTAGTGCTCGTATTTCAACCCCAGTTACATCCCAGTCACCCCCAGTTACATCCCAGATACCTCCAGATCATTCCAAAATATTCAAATCAAATATATTTGTCACTACATACAAACATGGACTACCAATATATATATGTAGCAACACTTACTAGTTACCAACAATAGCACAAAGTCTACAAAGAAAAGCAGAAGATAGTTAGTAACTGGATAAAAGAAAGCAACATAACACTTACTATCAACAATAGTGCAAAGTCTACAAAGAAAAGTTAAGCTAAGTTAGTAACTGAATAAAGAAAAGCAGCAATGCACTTACCAAATCAACAACAAATAGTAATATTGAGTAGTGGATGATGAAATGTGATGGAATGGGAGTGTTGAAGTGTTGAAGTGTTGAGGTGTTAAAGAGAGATGGTAGTGGTTAAGGAAAGAGAGAGTGTGGGAATTAAAATTGAAGAGTGCTGGCTTTAAATACCTGGTGGCTGCTGACTTCGAAATTTTACAATTTGTAAGCATACACAACACAAATAAGGCAAGTTATGTCAGCAACACAATACAAATTTGCTAAGTCTTTCTGCTACATTGCTTTACACATTGCTACACTTTTGCTACACATGACCAGGCACACTAACCAGACACTAACCATGCATGACCAAGCACACTAATCAGACATAACAAAGCATGAATCCTAACCAGATACTAACCAATCATGACCAGGCACACTAACCAGAACTAACAAAGCAGGAATCCTAACCAGATACTAATCAAGTATGACCAGGCATACTAACCAGACATAACAAGATATGACCCCTAACCAGACACTAACCAAGCTTTTCCAGGCACACTAACCAGACATAACAAAGTATTTTCAGGCACACTAACCAGAACTAACAAAGCAGGATCCTAACCAGGCACTAACCAAGAACTAACCAGACACTAACCATGAAACTGAAGAAGTTGTAGCTATCACATCTCAACCTGGCAAATCCGTGGTTCGATCTCACTACATAATATGTAGCCTGGATCGGTTGCTTCCATCTGAGCCAGTTATTGCGCATTCCTGATCATAGGCAGCCGGGATATAACCAATTTCGATCTTTATGTTGATAAAACATAGATTGACCTCTATATATTTGTTAGTCCAGGTTAGGAGGTAAAGCAATGTTAGTCTTGGTTAGGAATATTAGCAAAACCAGAGTTAGAAGTAAAGTCCTGGTTAGGAGGCAAATCAATGTTAGTCTGGGTCAGGAATATTGGCGTTAGTATCAGGCAAATCAATAGTTAGTCAAGGTTAGGAGACAACACAATGTTAGGCTGGGTTAGGAATATTGGTATTAGTATCAGGCAAATCAATAGTTAGTCCAGGTTTTAGGAATATCAGCAAAGCCATTCACCATCGCCATACATGGTCTGCATCAGATGTCACACCAACTGGCAAGTCAAAGCCACCTTGTTAGTTGACTGAGGCCGAGATCCAAGATTACATCATCATGTATGCAAAGGTGGCAAACATGCTGTATACTGCGATAGATTTGATGGTGTGGAGGATCCTGCTGTCCAGACTATGAGTATAGTCACACCTTGGCTTGGCTCGGCCCAGTTCGGCCTTTTACGGTTAATAAGCAATCTCGGTCATTCAAGTGAAACTGAGGTGGGGATCGAGCCAAGGATTCGCACAGTTCAGCCGCCAAAAGCCGATGAGTCTGGCAGACAAATACAAGTGGCTCAAGTCAACTCAAGTCGGCTCAAGTCGACTCAGGCTCAGGCAAGCAATAGAATCTGTACTACTACAATGAGACTTTCTAGCCTACAACAATGCAAACAACAACATTAGTACAAACAAAACAAATGGATGTCAAGGGCCACGACCGGGACCCGAATAAAAGATAATAAAAGAAAAAAAAAAGAGGGTGTGCCTGCAGCGGCAGTGGGCCAGTGGCACCATGGCCGCACGGCGAGATCGGGCAATGGGAACATACAGTGTACAACATATTGATGTCAACATTTTGTGCTTCTCAATGGTCTTTGTGATATGTTTTCAAGCTGTTGGCGGATGCAAGTGCTTCGCCAAAGAGGTTGGACAGAAAGAGTGAGTGCAGAGGAGCCAGAGGGGCCGCCAGCCCGGGAGGGGTATAATTTGCGCTGTGGGTATCTTTGGCTGTGTCGATGGTCGATGTTTTAGCATTAAGCATGACGACAGTTCAGAGAATTGTAAATATCTTTGACCAGCCGCACAAGACCATGACAAGTTGATTGGTTTGATCTGCTCGTTTTGCGCCACACCTTGGCCCCATTCCGGCTCTATGTTGGGCTTCTCTGAACGATTGCGCAATGCACGCATCAGCCCACAAAGATTGTCGTAGTCAGGCCTTGCGCTGTACTCGAGATGCTTTGCATAATCAAGCAACCCCTTCATCTCGCTGGGAACATCGAGGAGTAGTAGTTGGTACACTTTCTGATTCTTTTCCAGAAGAGCATTGTGCAGGCCCTTCATCCATGGTAATATTCCATAAAATAGATAGAGAACAATGTCAGCGAGAGACTCCAGGTCATCTTGCCGACTTAGTTCATGTCCAAGGTGGCTATTGATTGATGCGAATGATGGGGTGCTGATGAATAGTATGTTTTGACAGAGGATGTAATGTAGTTGAGTCTTCGGCTGGGTGCAGTTCTGTTACGTAGTAAGGCACAAGCACAGTACCAGAACATTGTCTTCGGCTGTGCGAAAGGTAAGTGGCGCCATTGCTCTTTTCTTTCGCCCTCATCACCGCTTTGGGCTTCTACATCGTCAACGTCTCAGACGATCTGCTCTATCGCTTTTGCATTCTTTCATCAGACTCTACTGTCCTTACTCACATTCAGCTTTCATACCAGTGCGCCTCTTCTTTGTCTTTTTTTACCCTTTTTCGCCACTTCACACAATGGCTGACCCCAAGTTCGAGGAAGTCCCTGACTTCACAGACCAGCACTACGAAGACATCCACGAAGCCATCAGAGTGGTCAATGGTGACGGCCAAGAGCAGATCATTGCACGCCTCACCGCTGCTTGGCAAGCAGGTCACGCAAGACGCCTCACTGCGTGGAACCTTTGCAAAGCCGCCGAGACTCGCGAAGCTGAGGAAATGGAGCAGCAGTGGCAGCTACAGCAGGTCCAGGAGGACCAAGCCACCGCCAACGAAGCAGAACGCATTTGCCTGGTGCACAAATACGTGGAGCTATGGTTCTTCTCCCTCCCAGGCCGAACAGACGCTGCCAAACACAGCAACAGATCCCAGGCGGACGACACCGGGCCTACGGCATATCCAAGGTCGACGACCACCTAGCGGTTCGCTCCATCGCATCTGTTTGGTCCTTCAAGAACGTCATTCCCGACAGGGACCTCTCCTTCATCAACTTCCTACATGCGAAGAACACCTTCCTCGAATGCATCAAGAAAGCTGACTGGCCGCGCTCGAACATGGACGCGCTCGCCAATTTCTTCTGGTACCTCGAAATTTACCCGCTTCTCCAGGTCCCCATGGGGCAAAGAACCATTCTCACATACACTGCCCACGTCGGTTACAACTGGCACCGTGAGCTAAAAGCTGGCAGAGGCTATGACCTATCCATCATCAATGCCCGCCTTCTAAGCTCCATCTTGGATGAGATCCGAGCCCTTGATGACCAGCAGACCAGATCTCAGGCAAGTTTGCCCCCCTCATTAAAGCCATCGTGTTCAATACGAACACTTCCCCCTTTTTTTCCCACCCCTATCCTTACCAATTTAACCACCTGCCCTCATCTGGCTCTCCCAGTCACTCGCTACTCCCTCTGCTCCCATCACATACCCCCACACTCCCTTCTCCCAAACCCCTCTCATGCACCCGCGACAATCTCGCTGTGCACAGACCCGCTTACCATGCGGCGTCCCTCACCCCCATCACTCCCATTATGCAACCACCTCCCCACCCATCAAACAGTGCGCCCTCACAGATGCTTGACTTCCTAAGCAAGCACAACCCACAGAGCTCGTTGTCCCGCTCCAGTGCGTACAATCAACCATCCCGTGATTCCAAACCTAACCGCAAATACAGGCCCCACTCGTTTTCCCCGGGTCCAGCGCTCCCACAGAAGCCCCCAGGGCGAACCCCAAGGCATGACTCACGCAGCAGCTCTGCCTCGAAGCCCCTGCCGTCTCGAACCCCCCTCCCAGATGCGTCCCCGCACCACCAAAGGTCAAGGCAGCCTTTCGGCCTGCCCCACATGCCTTGGGCGATTCTCACACGACGTCCACAACTGCACCAGTGATACCCTGTGGGACAGCACCCCCCGCTCACTGCTTGAAAGACACCAGTGGGACCCTGTGCAACCCCAAAGGACAAGCCGTCTGCACAGACTACTACCAGTGTCCCTTCGGTTGGGTTCGAGATGTAGCAGAAGCGTATTGTACTATCCCTTCCCACCCCTCCCAATGGCCCTCCCTCGTAGTCCGCCTAGCCGAAAATACATTTGCTATAGAAACTTCGTTCTGTTTTTGTTTTGCCCCCTCGGGCCGTGTATATGGCATAATTGGCGCCGCCAGCACCGATGTCATGAGATTTAATGGTATCGGCCCCATCGCCCGATGGGTCGACGACCCCCCATTCTTTCGGATCAAACGTGAACACCTAATCGCTTACAACCAAACGCAATCGGATCTTGCTGCAATCATGGCCAACACTGGTGGTTTCACCACTCGAAAAGGCCGCTCCTGATTCGCAGGGGGCATCCTGCCAAGCGGCGAAATTGAAGAGTTCGACGAGGACCTCAAGTTTGAACTACAAGACCTCGCCCTTGCATCACCTAATAAGCGCAGAAAGCTTGTGGGGGTGGGATAACCACTAAAAGGGACTTGTAGGTCACACTGGAGTCCACTGTAAGTAACCAAGAATGATATTGAGCGACCAACAATGAGCTACTGACCTCCAGTGGAGTGCACTGTGAGTAACCAAGGGAAACAGAACAGAGGACTCCGAGGTTTTGTCTAGTGGCTGTAAATACTGGCAAGCAACTGGCAGCCACAATCAGCCACAACTGTGGGAAAAGTAATCACAA
>JBBPPX010000273.1:0-35225 GCA_038092235.1 Leccinum boreale | reverse complement strand
GTCGGGGATGTCGTCGCGTCTTCCGCCGATGGTCGTGCCAATCGACGCATCGTGACGGCGTTCGTCCGTCGTCTTTGTCGCGACGTGGCATGCCATCGTGGTGCCACGTCACGTCGTTTGTCGTCGTCGCCGGCGGTGTTGATGTCGCGGTCCGAGTCGTGGTCGACGCCACGTAGTCGTGTCGTCGCACGTACCACAAGCCCCTGCGTTGCCCACATGGCACTCGGCTACCTTGCTTCACCTGGTAACTACTTTTCCGAGTGGCATCCGAGTCACTACTTTCAAATTTCAATGAACCGTGTTTGACTCTCGTTGTGTTCTAGCCCCATCAGTTGATGCCTAGTGTTCCTTTTACTGTGGGCGGTTTCATGTCAGTCATTTACAGCACGGTGTCAGCTCCCAAACGTTCAAGGCCAAATGGCACTTGGATCTTGGTCTCGCACTCCCCTACTGCCCTCAAACCATGCAGGGGTGATTATTACCACTCGGATGTGAGGTCAGGGTAAGCCAAAGGTGGTCGGACAACCTGCAAATGATGCTCGCGAGGTTGTGATCATTGATTAGCCATACTAAATTTAGTTAGAAACTATCAGCTAGTAGTCATATTTTCAAGTCTAGTTAGACTAGAATATACAACCTGCAGGTCCTACTCGGGTTCGACTCGTACCCATTGCAGTTCAACCCGGGTCGGGTACGGTCACCGTTGCAACATACCCTAGACCCGCGTGGCCCGGGTATACCCATTCGAGGCCCTCGTTTCTGCGAATGCCCTAGCGGGCCAGGCGTAAGGCCTCCCGTTGTTCCCTCCGGCGGTTCTAGACGTGCGAATCTGTAAATTAGCGTACTTATACCCTTGATAATGAATGACGTGTGATGAAGGCAGCGCTGGCGGATGCTATGGATATCATGTACTCGAATCGTGATAGTGATCGGGTATGAATGAGGTGCAACGCGAGAGATAAGTCTTTATAATCGGAGTTGCACGTGGGAAGCTATTGTACTATTTGGCGAAGGACTCCGTGTTCTACTCGTACGCGTGACGTCCCGGCGGGCCGTTAAGCTTCAAGTTGGCATCTGGACCGCCGCAACGCCCTGGTCGCTCCTTGCGTGAACGAGTGTTTGAGTGGCAGGTGAGGTGAGATGCCATCTTGTTTTCCATCTGTTCTGTCTTTTTCGGGCGAGTGGACACGTCACACTACTAGTTGGTTGTGCAACCATGCCTGGGACAGACTTTGGACTGGTCAGAAGGTACGGTATATCCGTCGATTGACGTCTGTGCTTTAGTTCTATCTCTGCCCTCTGATCCGGGCGTATCGGGCAGTGGGTAGGAAGTGTCGGATATCCTTTCGTTCGTTTGGACATGCTGTGCAGAAAGGCGAGTCAGCTTTACGGATCGGCGTTGTGTACGTCCGACGTCCGTTATGCCAACAGCCTAACCAATGCAGACCTAGTGAGCTTTGTTGTCTAGCCGTGTTTCATACAATTGGGTCACCGCCAGATGACTGATGGAAGGATGGCGACTCTCATCATGTCCTCCCCATTGATGTTGGAGTCAAGTGCGGGCGCAACCGTCATTGTACGGGTCGTAATAAGTAACTGGGTCTTGGCTATATAATCCCCCATGACATCAGCACAAGGCCTCCCAACTCGCGTCATGTCCCCCCCTACTTCGGACATTTTCAACCCACTCAGCCAATCATCCGCCGATGATGACCTGGTTGTCCCGTGCAAGAAAACCCCCAAATTTTGGCTGATCTTTGCTTCGATGTGTACATGCCTATCTCTCTCTGCCCTCGAAGTATCCTCTGTCTCCACCGCACTTCCTGCCATCGCCAATTCCCTGAACGCGTCTCAATTTGCTTGGGTTGGATCTGCTTATGCTCTTGCTTCCACTGCGTTCATCCCCATGAGCGGTGGTCTGGCTCAGACGTTCGGTCGGCGGCCAGCCACCATAACGACCATATGTTTCTTCGCCATTGGTAGTGCCGTCTGTGGTCGCGCGAGTAGCATGAATATACTCATCGCAGGCAGAATATTACAAGGACTTGGTGGAGGAGGCATTCAGTCTCTCACGGGGATTATCCTTTCCGATCTCGTAAGCCTACAAGAACGCGGTGTTTATGCAGGTTTTTATGGACTGTAAGATCTGGTCAATTATACACACCATGGAACCATACTCATGCTCTGTGATTAGTACCTGGAGTTTTGCTGCGGCTGTTGGACCCGTCGTTGGCGGTAGCCTTGCCTCACAAGGACAATGGCGTTGGATTTTCTGTGAGTGACGTAGCCTCGTCCTACATGTTGGGAGGCTCAGAAATGCACAAGATCTTAATGTTCCTATCTGCCTCCTCGCATGTCTACTGGTCATCCTCCTTTTGGATCTACCCATTCCTCCGGGCACCTACCGAGACAAGCTTATGCGGATGGACTGGATGTAAGGTTTTATTCAATTTTGGTCACGAATGTAATCCCATATTACGTCGATTCATTGACAGAGGTAACTTTTTTGTCATTGCGAGCACAGTCGCATATACGATAGGGTTGACGTGGGGCGGTATCACTGCACCATGGAGTTCTGCCACGGTACTCGTGCCGTTGATCGTCGGCCTTGTCGGCCTTGTGGCTTTCATCGCCTACGAAGCCACGTTGGCGACACACCCACTCGTACGTGCTTCTCTGTGCTCCTTGATTCACAATGAACCCAGGCTCGCAGGTTCCGTTTTCTATTTTGACAAACATGACGAGCATCAGTGGGCAAGTCGCATGTTTTTTTTTTTTCGAGAGCGCTCCACTCATGTGGTTGCTCATTCTCCCTAGCTACATACAGACGTTCTGCTGCACAATAACAACGTTCGCAACTATCTGTGAGTTCATTCGAAGGAACTGATTCATCTACTTGAAATATCCACTGGCACTTCTCAGATTATTACCCGGTCTACTTTCAGGCCTGCAAGAGCGCCTCCCCCATGACTTCTGGCATTTACCTTCTGTCGTTCGCGACGCTTGCGCCTTCGATCGTCGTCACAGGGATATCAATCCGAGTCACTGGTCAATATCGGGTGCAGACATGGATCGGCTGGATCCTCACCATCGTCGGTCTTGGTTTGATAAGCACAATCGACACAACCGACCCTGTCAGAAAATCCATTGGGTACTTGGTGGTGGCAGGAGTGGGCGTGGGGTACGTCATGCCCCGTCGATCGACACTCTGATCTTCTTCTGACGACATAGACTTACATAACGTATGACATATACATATAGCATCCTGCACACGACCCAACAGTACTCCATCCAAGCACCATTGCCGGTCGCGCAGAATGCAGCGGCGATCGCCTTCATGTGGTTCCTCCGCTCGTTTGCATCCGTGAGCACCTCAACCCTTCAATCTGATTCGTAAAATCGTTCTTATGTGGCATGGCACCGTCTGATATAGGTGTGGGGCATCACCGTCGGAAGTACCGTTCTCCAAAACGAGCTTGGGAAGAAGCTGCCTGCGTCATTCGTTCAGTCCATCCCGCAAGGCACTGCCATCATGTACGCGCTCATCCCAGAGCTGTCGACGATCCCTGCGGAGACTAGGTTCGAGGTCCAAGTCGCTTTTGCAAGCAGTCTAGCGGTGCTCTGGCGCGTCCTGGCCTGCATCAGTGCCGTGGGATTCTTGGCGTCGTTCTTCATGAAAGGGATCCCACTCAATAATAAGCTCGATGTGGACTGGACGCTCCAGGAGAAACAAGGGGACAAGTCTATGTCCAAGGAGATTGTATCGTGAATTTTTCTCAATGCGAGGAACCTTTGGAGATGATGTATGTAGGTGATAACTTGCATGTTTTGAAAATTGTCTCGTTCTGTGCTGAAGCCCTCACGATGAGGCTGGGATTTAGACCTTTGTTGTACTAATGTTGGTCTTTTTCGCTTCACTTTTTCGTATCTCGTTGCATATCTACAGTGTAAGATAGTCGGGACTCTTAGAGTTAGAATGCTAGCGCTGGACGCAGTGGTGGCAGTGCCACACATCGGTCCCGCTGTTTCTTGAAATATCGTTGGCGACCTCGGCAAATATATTCAGTCGGTCCAGAGATCATAAAATTTGAGGTGCTGCACGCCGTGGTCCAACTTCGCTTTCGCTCGCCACGAGCCAAATAGACGGATACCACCCTGATTTGTTCCCTGGGTTACTTACATATACGTTTGAGAGCTCTGATTGTTGGGGTCTATCGAACAGTTCTACTTTCTGTCACAGGTTAGCTTGAGATTTTGTCTCGATCCGGACCTTTAGGTCGTAACCGGGTAGACGTCGGGAAAGTGCGCCTTGATACGCTCGCCAAAGAGCCAGCAGAAGGCCGTTGCGTACGTGACGTTGGTGGTATCACACGGGGCGGAGAAGGCGCCTTGTTACCATATGGACCACGGGTAGATGGCCAGCTCCATCACGATGGATGTGACAGGAAGCCTCGTGAGTGAAGTCCTCGAAGTATTCGTGGACAAAAGACATGATGCCGGTAGCGCGACTGATGGTAACCTCAGTGCTGTTACGTATACCGTTCTTGACAGCTAAGAGACACTCTTCGCCGTTCGCGTCGAGCATTGTCGGGTGGCGCAGCTCGTTTTCCTTCTTGATGACGTCCAGAAGCTGCAAGAGACGACCACGCGGATATTTAAAGAGGTGCGGGCCATGGGGTGGGGGTGCATCTTCAACACAAAGTCGTCAATCGAAATCTTGGCGCCTAGATACAATAGTGAGACTAGACAACCAACTGAGTGAGATAGATCGATGATCTTCTTCTGATATTATAGACTTCAATGCGTGATAGCGTACTGAACGCGGCGATGTACCCTATCCAAGCAACCCTCTCGGTCACACAGAATGCACCGGCGATCGCTTTCATGTGGCTGCCTCGTTCGCATCCGTGATGATCTCGCATTCTGTCTGGTTCGTGATAACGTCCTTACGTGGTCGTTTGCTGCAGGTGTGGGGTATCACCATTAGAAGCGCCGTAAAACGAGCTCGCAAAGAAGGTGCCTGGGTGTTCATCCAGTCCGTCCCACAAGGGACTGCCATCACCTCATTCCGGCGCTGTCGGAGCTCCCTCCGGAGACTCGGTTCGAAGTCCAAGTCGCCTTTGCAAGCAGTCTAGTAGTGAGGATTCTTGACGTCGCTGTTCATGAAGAGGCTTCAACTCCATAATACGCTTGATGCGGATTGGACGCTCAAGGATGAGAAGGGGGGTAAGTCTACGTGCAAGGAGGTTGCATAGTTTCGCAAGTCGTTGCGTTCTACGCCGATAACTTGAAAACAAGTAACCGCTCTTTTGCCTGTTCTTTCTTTTCACTTCACCTGTTTACTCTGTGTGAGACCTGGATGTTCAGCCATATCTTGGTTCCTGTGCGATACAATATCTGCCAATAATAATTCCGTTTCCTGCGTATGCTTGCTGTCGTATAGTGCAGCAAACTCAGATGAAAGACGATCGCGGTTTGGAACTCTTCGGTACTCCAGTGAACTTGCTCGCCGAGATGGTAGGAGAAATATGCGAAGAGGCATTCCCGTGTATCTGAGAGTGGACACTCCAAGGTGACGCACGATCACCTGTTCCGTCAAGACACGCTTCAACTTACTTCTCTGCCTCATGCCAAGAGAGCGCACAACGGGAGCTCGTCCGTTCCCGTCGAACGACGACGCCTGTTCATCAACGTTCTGCGTTCCTTGAACATGCGTTGCCCGGAAGGACAACGGCGCGAGTCTTCCACGATCTGGGATCTTCGGAGTTCTCGGGTTTTCGATCCGAACTGTCCGGTGCTTGATGTCGAGAAACAGTCAACGGTCCGCGGTGGTGATCGGCTGAGCTCCATCATATTCCCGGCGACCTTCTTGGAGCATGTAGCTGAGTCTTCTCGGTGCCTGGTACTGTATATCTATCCCTTTCTTTCGCAGGGTGAGTGCATGGTACTGCTAGCAACCTTGGAACATGGGTACAAATGTTCGACCATGCTATAGTGGTAGTCATTGACCGGCCTCCAAGCTGTACGTATTCTTTTCCAGCTAAGAGAATGAGCAGCTTTGGAAAGAATATATCTGCGAAGAACAGTGTGTACGTACCTCGGTCTCCAATTCCTTCCGAACTCTGTACTCCTCGTCTGCCTTGACGATAATGTGGTACTCGTCCAAATCCTCTATGATGAAGGGGTCCTTCTCATTCATCGACAGAAGTATTTGTTTGACCGCGGAGTCGCTGACGTCGTAAGGGAGGATCCAGAATCTAACACCACATCTTCCATGCTCACCATGTGAGAAGGATGCCTTGAGCGTACCGAAGAGTTTACTTCCTCGCTGAGCGAAACTCGAAGGTATGCGCACCTTTTATAGCTCTCATCTTCTCGTACTAGACTGTTGCGCCTGTATGACTTCTTCTGTTCCTCCGAGCTTGGTCGAGTGCGAACGCGTAGTAACGCGTAGTTGGTAGAATTCCCGCGATGATGAGAAACTTCAAAAGAGTTTCACAGGCTTGCAGTGCTGCACTTGATGGGGTTAACAATCAACTAATGCCACTGGTCAGGCTGTGGGCACGGCGCCGGGTCTCATCCTCTCCGTCCATTTCGCATCGCCCTTTCGTTCCCAACAAGAAGACGCCCTTGCGACATCTTGGTCAAGTCCTGTAAGTCGATCCACCACTAAAGCGTCAACCTCATACGACTCTTTATCTACTCTTGCGCACTTCTCGGGACTCGGACACAACTTTCCTTTCAGGAGACACTCTGACCCTCGACCAGCGTCTATAGCAGACCCACCTCAACCCATACGTACGAGTAAGTTGTCCCCTAGTGCCAAGTTCCCAAATTTGACGTTCCTGGTAGTCACAACCATGTCTGAGTTATCCCCCGTCGAACAGTCCAAACGGCTCGCTGCCTACACCGCGGTGGACAAACACATCCTCCCTCATCACAAGGTACGCGGCATGACTTCGGCCGTAACCCGTCAAGTTATGCTTACACCCACCTTAGATCATCGGGATAGGTTCAGGTATTGACTTATCCCACCATCTCCCCGTCTCATCTCACCCCACCCCTTGCAATCTTCAGGTTCTACCGTACCATATGTTGTCGAGCGCATCTTACAACAAGGAACCGAGTTGAACAAGGACCGCGTTTTCATTCCCACCGGGTTTCAGTCAAAGGAACTCATCATTTCGGGTCACCTTAATCTCGGCGACGTGGACCAATTCCTAACAATCGATGTCACCATCGATGGCGCTGACGAGTCCGTCTTTTACGTTTCCCCTTTTGGCCGGCTTACGCATCTGGCACCGCCTGTATAGGGTTGACCCCGAGCTGAACTGCATCAAGGGAGGAGGTGCATGCCAATTGCGGGAGAAGGTCCTCGCAGAGGCTGCCAAAACGTGCGTCAGTCGCTCTCATGTATTATCCTATCTTGATTCGCTTCATCTCGGTGAAGTTTTATCGTCGTAGCCGACTACAGGAAAAACAGCGACTATCTTGGTAAGAACGTACGTCCACTCTCATCGAATGTGATTACCATGGTCCCCTTTTTCTCATCTACCATCTAGTTCACACAAGGCGTACCAATCGAGGTCGTCCCTTTTGCGTACGCCAAGGTCTTGCAGAACTTGCGTGACCTCCTCGGTTCGCCCAATGCGACGCTCCGCATGGCAAAGGCAAAGGCGGGGCCCGTCGTCACCGACAATGGCAACTTTGTCATCGATGCACCGTTTTCGAGGGATTTGGTCAGGGATCCATCCGCGGTGCGTTGAACCCGTCTTTGCTATTCACCTCTCTTGCCTCGTCTGATCTGAAGGCGCGTTTGTCACCCGTTCCTGGAGCAGCTTTTGGTAAAATTAAAGTTGCTTACGGGGGTCGTGGAAGTTGGTCTGTTCTGCAACGTTGCGCAAGCTGCGTATTTTGGTAACCAGGTACTGTCCTCTTTTCTTTCCCGCCACCAAAAAAAACTCGTTCTCATTGATATTTCTCATAGGACGGAAGTGTCACAGTAAAGCGGGCGGAGGGTTCCAAAGTCGTCGAAGGGCGCATAGCTCCTTGATTAACGCCAAAAAAACAGGCCTTTTTCAATGCAGCGAATTTAGAGCATGAGAGCAAGATCATCGTCAATTGTAGACGTGTATTTGCTTGAATCCCCTGTTAATCGTGTGCAGTTTGTAACTCATAGATGGTGTAGTATGCCTAACTGATATAATTATGAGCAGTTCCCTAGTCTGCCATCCACAAGGAAGATCACACGGATACTCCTCAACCCGCACCTCACGGCTCAGGGATCCTGCTATCAATATTCGCATTGGACATCCCCCGAGATCTGATCTTCAGGTTCCCTGGGAACTTGCCTTGAGAACCTGGTGGTTCGGCACCATTTGACTTGCCCGCGTTAGATCCGTGATGGAGATCACCGTCAAATATTTTTCGTCCACAGTATTCCATTGCCTGCACCGTGTCTGTCCTCGATATTTTTTTGATGACTAGGTAAATCTAGGATCCCAGACATCGAGACATACTTATACGAATGCAGTTCCGCCATCTGCAGTAACGATGCCGTTTGGATGCACGAAGCCCGTGGCAGTGGCAAAAAGTAATCAAGAAACACAACAGTACATTCTAGTATGTAGTGTGGGCTGGTACATATTACTGATTGATCTAGTTCTACACGCCATTCACAAAGGTCGTTTGCGAGGGCCCAGGAAGGTATGCAGGCAATCTTACCACGACACAATTAGATACGTGCTTGACCAACCGCATGAAGTTCTTTGCGAAGAAGGGTCCCGGCTTCTCGGCGAGGTCAATAGGCGTTTGTCCGTCCAGATTGCGTGCATAAGGATTGGCGCCAGCGTCGAGCAGCATCTGGATCACCTTCCATTCCGACATCGCGGCGCCCTCAGAGAAGCTGTGTCGCAAAAAGATGTGGAGCGGAGTATCCCCCTTGTCATTGACAACGCATGGATTGGCACCTTCGCGGATAAGGTAACGTATCATCACAGCCTGGGTTGCACCTCTGAGTTTACTAGCGATCTGAGACACGGCAGAAAGCAGCACATCAGATGGAAGTGGTATTCCTTGTGAGAGCAAATATTTGAACACGGAAATGTGGTGCCGTCTTGCAGAAATGTGGAGAGGTGTCTCTCCAGCTGAATTGCAGAGCGACAGGTGGCATCCCAAGTGAACGAGAAGTTTGGCAGTCTCCAAGCAATCGTCCTCCGAATCCCCAAACTCGACAGCACGATGCAAGGCGGTGTCTCAATTGGGTGCCGCTCTGCACCATCCAAGGTGGAAACAAACCGAACTGCTTGGACTTTGATTGAAGCCTGAGGTCTGTCACATACTGCTGATGCAGCAGCGAGAAAGGCACTGGGAGGAACCGATGCGCCTTGTGACAAGAGATACTCCATGATGTCGACGTCACCACATGTCGCCGCAGAGAGGAAAATATCGGGAGGAAGTGATGCGCCTCGGGACAAGAGATACTCTATGATATCGAGGTGTCCGGGTGACAGCGCGGCATGAAGAGGTGTGCGTCCATCTGAATTGCAGGCATTTATGTCACATCCAGCTTCAATCAAAATCTTGACAGTTTCCAAGAGATCGCCTCTAAATCCGCCTCTTCCTAGTGGGACCAGATGCAGTGCTGTATTGCCTGTAGCTGTGATGGCAGTTGGGTCTGCCCCATTGTCGATGAGGAAGCGAACCGCAGGGGCAGTGTCCATAGATCCAGCTGAAGTAGCCGTGAGCAGAATATCCGGAGGCAGTGGTACACTGAGGGAGAGTAAGTATTCGATAACAGAGATGTACCCTCGTTTCGCCGCCGCATGCATGGGTGTTTTATGAATCACGCTGAACGCACGGGGTAGGAACTTGAAGGGAAACCATCATGCAATCCCCATAGAGAAGGTGGAACCTACCAATGCATGGGGTCCTCTGAGCCGCTCATCTGTCACTGGTCCATGGGAATAACATTCAACGGAGCTGAGATCTGAGACTTGACCACGGATCGCACATCAGCGCAAGCTGTTTAGACGCAATGATTGCCAGAATGATGTCTTCTTTCTTCTTCACTTGTATACCTGGGTTGACTACCTGCACTGATATTCTTCACCCGACCTTGGTATTAGCCCCCATAAGAGGAATCGATTGACAGCTTGCAGCTGTTCTCATACGAATAGAAATGATCATCAAGGCTGGGCTGCGAGCGGGGGAATGGGGTGAAATGGGGTCATCAGGATAGAGTTCAAGGGATGTCTGTCGACGTCATGTATTTCGTCTTCGGGGTCGGGATCGATGGCCCAGAGTGCCACGCGCTGTTGTTTTCTTGTTTTCTTTTTCTTTTATTCTAACGCGCTGCCATACGCCAGCGCCGAGGAAACAAGGTGGAAGAACGTGCTGATATAAACGTTAAACGTTGGCGACTGGATCCCTACGCTAACTAGTATAGTATGTCGCCGACGCGACAAAGAACTTGAAGCAGAGGTCCGCACGAGAGGTACCGAGGAGGGCGGAATCCGGGTTCATCTGGGGAGGAACTTGGAAAACCGCCGAAGGCAAAAAATCAGGTACCATACAATACTTGGGTAGCGCCGCGCGTCGCCGGCAGAAACCTTGTTTGTTTGGTTGTGCGTGAACTTGAAAAGTCAATTGGAACTTGAAGTACATACAGTCATCCACCGCCACTTTAAACAGCCAAATTAAAGGTCGTGTAGAAATCACAACACCTCACTGATGGTAGATCAGAAATGTAGAATCAATAGTATTATGAGGTTACTTCTACACTATGACCTCTATGAGGTGGAAAATATTGAGAAACCAGTCGTAAACTCGATGATGAGAATAGCAGCTTTATCATGCGACCACTGGCACTTTAAACAGACCAAATATGGTATATCTGAGTATCGGAGTTGGATCTAAGCGCTATCGGATGATATCGCGTTGATCACTCGTCCTCACTCCCACCGTCAGAAAGCATGCCCTCATGTTCACTCCCACCGTCCTCAGGCTGTGCTTCGATTTTTGCGCCGCTCTTTGCCCCAGGCCTTGGTGGTGCTCCCTCCAGCTTCCCCCGCTTTGGCTTTGGCCAACCGACTCGCCGACACTCACGGCATATCATTTCCTGTTATGGTATATCACGCTTACAAGCGACACTGATAAGCACGATAGATAGCTGCTCATTGAACATGCTCGACCGGCATTGTGCTGGCACGACCAGCTCATTTTATATCACACTTAAAATCTTACCCCAATCTTTCCCAGACCTATCCACACCTCTTTCGTAGTTTACTCCGAATTTAGCTTGTTTCCCCGAATCAAATCCTACCATTTACTGTAATTTACTGTAGAAAACATAGATCATCTCACAATTACATTGAATGATTGTGCCCCCAAAAAATTGTACGGATTCCCAGCATGCACGCCCACAATTTGTCTCTACTCGCCATGTGGAAAATATTGCATTTTCATGTGTGGTAGGCGTTTGTTTAAAGTGGCGGTGGTGTTTAAAGTGGCGGTGGATGACTGTACTTACTTATGGATTGTGGTCCCAATCAACTTTTCCTTGGCGCCCAAGTCCGGTCCGAACGAGGAACTTGAAGGGGCTTGGCATCCTGATAAACGCAAACCTGAATGTAGGAACAGCGTTTTCCATCCAAACTCCGTACAGTCATACCCAAATCTTATTCAGAGGAACCTCGGGCGAGGGAGAAAGGAACGGACAAGCCAGCAACCATTTTATAAGGCGAATATCGGTAGTATGCATATTAAGAAGTGTGAATCCAAGAAACTTGAGTACTGAACGAACGAGAAGAAGATCGATAATCGATGAAGAGACTCGGAGATACATACGACTCCACCCCATCTTACCGCGGCACCAGCCTATCATAAAGGCCCGGCCACACCCCTCCAGATCGCATCTGCGCAATCCAACGACTCGAGCCATTGGGCTGCGTGATATTTGGCCCTTCGGTATGGCCACCGTTCCACTTCCAACGCCCCGTCTTCCTTAGATCTCGTCACCGTCCAGACCCCCCCCGTCGATCCGCACCACGCGGATGTTCGGAAACCCATGTTCGATGACGCCCGATGGAGACCAGATGGGCGTGTTGGTCATACCAAAGTAGCGCAGCATTGGAGGAACTCCCACACGGAGTTGCTGAATAAAGAAAAACACGTCAGAGAAAACGCGAGGCCAGTAAAATACAAAGACGCACGTTAAGAAAAGTGGCCATGTGGTCTGTCACCGCAGAAGACAGATCGATCGTCAACGCGCGCAGCGTCCGCGGGATCAGCCACCCAGCCAACGCTGGCGACAGATCCGGAGGGTATGTTATCGATAAGCTGCTCAAACTGGACAGCGCAGGAAGCACGCCCCACGCCGAAGCATTGAACCCGATCCGACGTACATTGCCCGCTGGAACGAGCAGGTGATATGTTCGTAATTTCGTTCGTTCACGAAGAAACTCCGAAATTGCAGGACACAGCTCAGGATCCGAAATGTGTGGATGGAGACTCGTGATCCTAAATGAGAAGTGACGAAGGAACGGAAGTCCAGTCCGATATTGTTTGAACAACGACGACGGCGTGCACTCGAGCATCCCCGACAGCATCAATGACTCGAGCTGCTGACCATTCGCAAGAATGTGCGAAAATGCCTGTGTATCGACAGAAAGATAGCCATTAAACTCGATCTGTGTGAGGTGTCGAACACAGATAGCGTCTGCGGGAAAAGTCCAACGAGGATTGTTGATGGATAACGAACGAAGCGTGTCCCGACTCTGAGCTAGAAACGTATGGACGTGCAGACTACACTTGTTGACAGAGCTGATGGAGAAATGAGTAAGGTGCTTGAAGACGGGCAGTTCAATGCCAACGGCATGATCCGTCATTCTAGAACGCGATTCAGTTGCATAGACAACAGATCGACGGATAATCCTACACGAGAGACACTCGCTGCAACGATGGATGATATGAATATACTGTTTGCAACATTCGCGCGATTAGTTCATTGTCGCCAGTGCAATGGATTCTACGAAGGTTGGTCAATTTTGGAAGGGCGTTCATGAGCGTGCCTGGGATATCGATGAACCAGTGTGTTCCGACAGGCGGGAGGAATGTGATCTCACCAACTTGGAATGTCAACGGTTGCGTGATATCGGAGGAAGCAGCAAAGATATTCAAGCTCTTGATGTGGCCTGCAAAATAGGGATCCATCAATATTTGCGCCAGAATGTCTGCGCTCCGCTGGTAATGCCACGCGTCAATGCCTTGGTCGACACTTTCCACTTGCATGGGCCGACAACGACCCTTTGCGCATCCAGGTTCCACAACGGTGGTGAGATAGAGATCAATGTCCAGAAATAGCAATTGTCTGGCAATGCACGAAAGCGCATTTGGGACGAGTAAGAGGGATTTGAGGTCGCGTTTAGGAAGGAAGAGAGCAATCTCCCGCCACACCTCTGGTGAAAAGCGAGGTGGGTGTTCTGGTTCCCTGAGAAGCTAATGTCTTCGATGAACGAAAGGCTTCCAATTTTGCGATATTACTCACCATCTCTGGGCGAAGATGCTGTGAATGGATAATGGCCTTGACATCCTGATTTTCAGGATCTACCGTCATCACGGAATGAAGATCTGAAAACAGGTTTCAGATGGTATCATCACAGCGTAAGTACACATACCTTGCTGAGCGGATGTACGATACCCCGCGGCGAGCCTTGTCTTGACGCGCAGCAAGAGGGCACGCGCGACACAGACGGGGGTAAAATTGGGCACTTGCAAGAGCGACTGGACAGCATTCTCCATGGTCGTTCGGTGGCTATGCTAATCCATCAGCAAAGGTCTCGGAATGGTACACTAGGTGTCATGCGACCTACCCATGAACGGGCATATGCTGTAGCGCAAGCAACAGCACATCAGCCTTCTGAGTGTCATTCAAGGTGGCAATGACATCGGAAATGCTCGCATCGAGGATACGGGGATTGAAGAGACCCATCAAGGAGAAGGGGAACGAGGATGAAGACGAGAGAAGGGGAGGGATTGGGTAGCCATAATATACTTGAAGGAAGCGGAGCGACAACTCTTTCAACTATTTCCAACTTTGCCGGGCCCGGGCCAACGGTTCTCAGTAATATATCTGGAAAAAGCCGAGTTCGCCATCCGAGAAGAACAGATAACGGTGTGAACGTACCGTCTCGTTACGACCATGGCGTAGAGGCGGTCTAATACTTATTGGTGCATGTGCAGTACTACCTAGTACTTGCTGTGTTGAGAAGATTGAGCCTGGAATACCCTGACAGCGTGAAAACATGCCTTCAGTGCCTTGAATGTGTTTTGTGACTACTGCTAATTGTAGTTAGCGACGAGGCAGTGAAACGTTCGCTGAGAAGTTGTAGATATATAGTAGTGGAAAGAGGGTACCACTGCAGTCACTTGGATCTACATACAGTACTGTAAGTGACACCAGGCAGGGTAAAGGGTTCTTCTGAAAGAGTAGTGTTGCCGTACAAGTTGAGTAACACATTTTTCCGCGCCGTTACTACATCCATCCACCCATCCAGCGACTCCGCTCAGCGCTCAGCGCTGAGTAATAGGCGCTCCAACTGCATCTCCGCACTAGCGATGGCGACCACCAGCGTATTGCCCGCGGGCTCGTTTTTGTCTGACACGTTCTGCCAGTGAAAACAATTGGACCGGGTCTTGACAAGGCAGCCTGGCAGTGGCGTCAAATCGTTACGTTTCCCCCCCCATATCTTTGCGCTTCTGAATCATATCTACTAGAAAAGCATATATAAAGTTCAGCCAATTAGCCTCCGAGGATGACTAGTGACTGGTCTACGAGAGAAAAAGGAGAAATAAAGGTTTTGAGCGTGCGCTAGCCAATCGATGTTTGCAAAGATGACTCGGATCTCTCTGCCGCAGCCCATACTGCTCCCAGAAATCACGCGATCGCCGGATAACCCATATGTCCATTCGCCAAACTGACCAACTAAACTCTCAGGCTAGGTAGTAATACATTGTCTAGTAGCTAACACATGATCAGCCGATCAAATAAACCATTCAAGTTCTGGAACTCGAGGGTGCCACTAGTCATTTCTAGGCTAAAATTTTAGCTGCTTCGCCCCCTACAATTCCCAAGAACTGAAAGCAAACGATTACTCTTAATGGTCGTACCCGAGTTTGTTTTACATTGGTCTGCTTCGAGGGTACATCGACCGAGGCTCAGACCATTTTGTCACTCCTGGTTTCCTTCCTCGCGCTCCCTCTTGAATCACACCATATCCAATGGCTTCCAACCGCTCTACATCTTTGCAGATATGGCGGCTCTTCGCTTGATCTGGCAGGTTTCCTTCGCCTGCTGCCCTGAGGCTATTTCCAAAGCGGCTAGTAGCTTCAAGATGGGCTATTTGAGCTTGATCCGAACGGAGCCGGCGGCCCTCCTCACTTTATGGGTTGATCACATGTGACCGCTGTGCGATAATCACGCGCGTGCCGTCATCACAGCCAATAAGAAAGTCCTCTGAGTCAGTAATACGTTCTGCGAAACTGGTTGTCCGCGATTTCCCGCCCATTTGACATCATCATGGAGCTTAGTCAGTACCCACTGACCTATTTCCAGCCCGTTGTATTTTTATTTTGGCAGGAAAGTGATATTTGCAGCGACTTGAGAAGTCTACTAGACTGACACAAAGCCCTGTGGCGGGAATTTGACCGAAAATGCTTGTCCAAGCTTTTCCCTGGACTGACGGGATAATTGCTCGCACTATCCCAGATAGGCTGACCACCAAAATACCGTGCCCGCCGATCCTCAGTGACTCGGATACCTCTCATTCGCTTTCGGTCTACCTTGCTGCCTGTCTCGCCTTGCTCATACTTACCATTTGCAACTGCTTCAACACCCATTGCCCGTTTTTCTTGGACAAGTAAAATTTATTGCACCACATCAAATAACCAATCGGCCACACAACTAGTACCCAGATGACCGAGATGACTGGCAGGAGTCTGGAGATTGCGAGCTCCTTCTAAGAAGTTCGTGCACGATCCCCTGCAACTTTGGGCTAGCTCAACATTATCACAACCCCTCTCAGCTAATCAGTAAGTATTGCTTGCTCTTTTCTCATATCTTGTCCTCTTTCGGCGTGCTTTTATTTTTTCTCAGACCTTGGCAAGGAAAGCTGCCACAGAGAAAGTAAGTGAAGAAAGGGTCAAGGGCTTCCAGGTCACCCCTTCGTGACTGTGCTACCAACGTGAAAATCTTTGTCGCTTGATAGCGACCCTCATCTGTGACAACATACTGCAACCAAAGTGCGCATTTCCAGACTGCGTGGAAGTGCGGCCATGCGGATTGTCCTGAATGTTGTCGATGAGTCGCTATTCCCACGACATCCCTCACTGGCAGGACATGTCAGTGTTTCATCTATGTCCCTGCCAGGGTCCTGGACGGCCGGCTCGTACTGAATAACGTCACTGAATGACAATAAGTCAGTGACCTGTTCTGATTAATACGCAGTCCTTTACAGACACGTTAACTAGGAATGTGTTCGTCGCGAGATCAAAGTAATACTGTGGAGGGTCTCTGCCGGATGACAATGGTTTAAAAACTCATTTTCACAGCATGTAGCCCTGCACCACAATCGTCCCAATGGCATATTTGTCACCCACCTTGTTGAGGAAGAAGGACGCGGAGGATATTTGCGCATGTCCCAAAAGAAATTACTCTGATTTGAGTATAGGCGCAAGACGCTTCCCAGGCTTTAGTAAAGAACGTTAGGCACGAATCACCCGTCCCTCCCCGCGCGCGAACGCCCGAAACCTTCGCTTGAAACCTTGGTATTTGACGGCAGTGGATCATGTGCACTTATCGCCCGATGATCACGAGCCATTGCTGAAGCGCTGATAGATAAGCAGTTCTAGTTAGTACATGTGGACCCGAAGAACTTAATGGGATTCTAGGCAGAGTGCACGAGTAAGCGAGGTGGCGCAGTCCTTCAACTGCCTACTTCTCGCTGCGAGCGGCCTTCCGGCCGCTTTCGTTTTGCCCTTCACTCTCAGGCCCAACGGCCTCTCGTCTGTTGTACTTGCTCAGTCCTCTGCCTGCTCGGTGCCCGCCCAGCCCAAGCAGCTCGCTCGACGGACTCCGGCAGCCCAGCGGGCCGGAAAGCCTGGTCCGGGCTTTCGCCCATCCCATAATAGACCTGGACCCTTGACTCCCATCTACTATCGCTACACGCTACACCTTACGCGTCACCGTAGCGAGCGAGATTCACGGGGGAATGTTCCAGGTGGTCTTCGCTAGGCGATGGCATTGCGGCTGCGCCCGTCACCAATTGGGAACAGTTTGGACCTTCAATGATTTCCATCTTAACCTGTGATTGGAGGAAAGGTCGACGCCGGCAAACTTTTGCACCGGAAAGCGATCCTGCAGATAAGGTGCCATCTTAATAAGTTAATTTGTGTCAGTGAAATGCTGTAAGCGAAGCTTGACGCGGACAGTGGAGCAAGGCAAGCGTGTCGTGTTGCGACGTCGCACTCATTCGCGGGATGCGCGCTTTGACAGTTCGACCCAAAACAGGCCGGCCGCGTCATCAATGCGGTGGCGTGTAACATGCCAGCCAATCAACTTGTCATGTCTCCAGTTACACGTTATCCAAGAAAAAATGGGCCCAAAAATTCAGCAAACGATAGCGAGAAAGAGGAAAGAAGAATACGATACGATTACAGTGCACCCATATGCCAACTTCACTCCATCAAGGACCATCCACCCCTCTCCAGATAGCATCCGCGCAGTCTAACGATTCGAGCCATTCTGCTGCATGATATTTGGCCCTCCGATACGGCCATTGTTCCACGTCCAACGACCCCTCTTCCTTGGATCTCGTCACTGTCCAAACCCTCCCGTCAATCCGTACTACGCGGACATTCGGGAACCCATGTTCCATGACGCTCGAGACAGAACGGATCGGAATGTTGGTCATACCAAAGTAGCGCAGCATAGGGGGGATACCCATACGGAGTTGCTGCATGCAGGACGAACCGTCAGAGAAAGCATGCAGAGATGAAAAGAAGCAGAAGAAGAGAAAATAAAAGGACGCACGTTCATGAATGACCCCATGTCCTCTGTCAAAGCCGGTGAAAAATCGAGCGTCAGTGCGCGCACCGTTCGTGGGACCAGCCATCCAGCCAGCGAAGGCGACAAATCTTGCGGGTACGTTATCGACAGACTGCGCAAATTCGATAGCGCAGGAAGCACACCCCACGCCGATGCGTCGAACCCAATCCGACGTGCATCGCCTGCAGGAACAAGAAGGTGATGCGTTCTTAGTTGTGTTCGCTCGCGTAAAAATTCAGAGATGGCAGGACACAGATCCCGATCCGAGATATGTCGGTGGAGGCTCGTAATCGTGAACGAGAAGTGGCGAAGGAACGGAAGTCCAGTTCGATATTGTCTGAACAATGACGACGGTGCGCACTCGAGCGTCCCCGACAACATTAGTGACTCCAGTTGCTGACCATTCGCGAGAATGTGCGAAAACGCTTGTGTGTCGGTCGAGAAACAGCCATTGAACTCAATCTGTGTGAGATGTCGAACACAGATTGCGTCCGCTGGGAAACGCCAGCGAGGATTGTTGATGGATAACGAACGAAGTGTATCCCGACTCTGAGCGAGGAAGGTGTGAACGTACGAACTGCATCCACCGTCAGAGCTAATGGCAAAGTGAGTGAGGTGTTTGAAGACGGGCAGTTCAATATCGACAGCGTGGTCTGCCACTCTACAACGTTGTTCAGTTAAACGGGAGACATATCGACGAGAGATCCTACACAAGAGATAGTCGTTGCAGCCTCGGATTATGAGAGTGTACCGTTTGCAGCATCCGTGCGATCAGCTGCTTATTGCCAGAGCAATGTATTCTACGAAGGTTCAACAGTTTTGGTAGTGAGTTCATGAGCATACCTGGGAAGACGATTGATCATCGTGATCGAGGAAGCAGCAGATATGTAATCATACCAACTTGGAATGCCAAGGGTTGCGCGGCGTCGGAGGAAGCAGCAAAAATACTCAAGCTTTTGACGTGACCTGCAAAGTGGGAATCTACCAATATCCGCGCGAGAATGTCCGCGCTCCGCTGGTAATGCCATGCGTCGATGTCCTGGTCGACGCTCTCCCCATTTACGGGCCGAAAACGACCCTCTGCTCCTCCAGGTTCCATAGCAGTGGTAAGGTGGAGGTCGATTTCACGGAAGAGTAGTTGGCTTGCAATGCGCGAAAGCGCATTTGGGACGAGTAATAAGGATTTAAGGTCGCGTTTAGGAAGGAAGAGAGCAATCTCCCTCCACACCTCTGCTGAGAAGCGAGGTGGGCAATCGGGCTCCCTGAGAAGCTAATTATTGCGGTAAACCAACACCCTCCGCCTGTGCGACGATGGCACGTACCATCTCGGGACGAAGATGCTGTGAATGTATGATTGCCTTGACATCCTGATTGTCAGGATCTACTGTCAATACGGAATGAAGGTCTATGGATATGTCTTAGATATAATATCGTAACAGCGTACAACACCCATACCTTGCTGAGCGGATGTACGGTAGCCCGCAGCGAGCCTTGCCTTGGCGCGTAGCAAGAGGGCGCGTGCGATGCTAACGGAAGGCAAGTTTGGCACTTGCAAGAGTGACTGGACAGCGTTTTCCATGACTGTACGATAGCTTTATCAACGCGCATCAGCAAGAATCTCAGCGAAAAATATGAGTTTCCGGCGTCCTACCCCTGGACGGGCAAATGTTGTAATGCATGCAAGAGCACGTCAGCTTTCTGAGCGTCGTTCAGAGTGGTGGTGATATCGCGAATGCTCGCATCGAGGATGCGAGGATTGAAGAGACTCATGTACGGACGACCAATCACGGTGGCCAAGAACGGGGGAAAGAGAACGGAGGAAAGGGAGGGATCGGGTAGTCATGATATACTTTAGGGAAGCAGAGCGGCGACTTATTCGCCCATTTCCAGCTTTTGGTGCCTCAGGAGTTCACACAATCATTTGTAAACCAGCGACTCCCGAAAGGAACAGACAACGGTGTGAACATTTCTACTTCGTGTTTCGTCCCAACGCAATATACCGCATGGTACACATATACTAGTACTAAATCGCACCAAGCGTCGTACTTTGCCTGCCAGTAGACCCTCCGCTGCACGCTCGCCGAGTTTCAATAGAAAAAGCAGCTAGGCCTCGTGTTCAACCAATTACATATGTGTCAGGTACTCAGCTTCAAGTTGGCTCCGTGGACCGTAAGTGCTGGCGATGCCTGACTCGAATCTGTTGACAGCTTCCATAATAAGAAGACCCTAAGAGATGAAGAAACGGAAAATACAATGATTCCTTCATGCTCTGCAGGTACAACTTGATGCAGTGGATCTGATAGCGCAGGGAACCTTCAATTCATATATACGTGCAACTGCAGCTGGTTCGAAGTCCCGGACACATCGGCGAAACAACACCCAGTCGAATCAAACCACGGTTACCGCGGGGTGAGGGCAGGATTTGGCCACCGGACTACAGTTCTTAATTCGTTAGGTAGGACTGAAGCTGATATTTTCAATCAACAAGAAGAAGGGGAGGGGGTGAGGCCTAGGCTTGAGGCCCTTACGCCCCCAAGTTGAAATTCATCGGTCGGAGTCTCACAGAGAAATAGAAGTCCCTTACTCCTTGAAAAGCGTGCACATCCTTCTCTTGGAGCACCCAAAGTCCGCACGGTTCGGGCCCCGGGCTGCAGGAAACCTGACTGGACGATGAACGGGTGCCACGAAGACTAAACAAATAAGCTTCTAGTGTACATATGGTTTGAATAATGTCCTCTTCGCAGTTTCAAGTCGTCATGGGTTGCTCTACTCACGGTGATCATCAGATCTTATTTATTTTGATGATAGATGGCAAACGACTCCGGAGTATGTTGAAACAGCCCGTGCACGTGACACATTGCCGATCCTGTGGAATCTGGATTGGTTTCGCAGAATTATTGCGTGATTGAATTGTTCTTGGACCACATGCACGTACAGCACCCGGTGAAGCTTATCAGGCTTACTCGAGATGATTCAGACAGAGTCAGACTTATATCTACCTTGACATTCTTTCTCGTCTCAAGAACCGGGCAAGTGAGTGCCACTGTCGAAAAAGTTATCTTCTCGTTGGCTGGATTAGTCCACTAAAAAACGGAAATGAATCAGTGCCTATGATAGCCCATCAATGCTGTGCAAATACTTGTTGCGCCGTTGCGCTGCATTCGATGGTAGGATTGTGCCTCACAGCTTGATTAAGGGCAGTCATGCAAGGTATGTTCCCATGATCAAATTGAAGGATCCAGACATTAGAAATGCACGCCCGTCCATTGGATCTCGGCCGTTCCTTCAACGTAAGCTCCAAGCACAGCAAGCGCGGGCGTAAAGAAGAAGTGATGGCACTTGCAACTGAACAGCTAAATCACAGGGTGAACACAGTGACCCCAAGCCTGCCGAGAGATGTAGAGTTATCCCGGATCCGAGTCTCGGCCACCCACATCAACGGAGAAATCCTTTCCCGTCTTCCC
This sequence comes from Leccinum boreale, assembly GCA_038092235.1. Taxonomy (NCBI): domain Eukaryota; kingdom Fungi; phylum Basidiomycota; class Agaricomycetes; order Boletales; family Boletaceae; genus Leccinum; species Leccinum boreale. The sequence goes on along the minus strand of JBBPPX010000273.1, from coordinate 13,658 downwards.
TGCGAGCTGCGCCCGAATCCACTCCCTCGCGGCCGGCCTACGCTCTTATGATCTAGCCATCCCAACCTCTTGATCTCACGCATGATCCTCCGCTTCTTACTCTGCTTCGTAACGACCCATCCGAGTCCCAGCCCGGCGTTGCACGCAGCGCGCCAGAACCCAAAATAAAATAAAAAGAACGCACACGAAACCGACCGCGGTAAAACACAAAACAAGACGAGCTGGAATGCAAGTAGGGATAGATTTAGTACGTGATACTTTCTGGACGGCGGGTGTCTGATCGTGGTCCATTTCAAGGGATCGTTCACGCTGGCCTTCTCTACCGCCTCGTCTTGTATCGCGAGAAGTGCGTGGCGGTTGCGTGGCAGAGGATCATACATGGATCACCGTGTGTATGATGGATGTCGTATCACGACCACGATCATACACCCGCCGTCCAGAAAGTATTCGATGGGTCGGGAGGAAAGCACGTTGGTGAACATTGGGTGCACAGTATGGAGCTACATGAAGAAGTCGGCCGTTGCGGTCCGAGGTGTCTCACGGCAGTGCTGTGAAAGACCCAAAGTTCGTGGACTAACTCTTGACACATACTGATACATATAACATTTCATCATCGTCCGTGATCGCTGAGCCCACCACTGTCTAGACTTTTTCAATTAACATCGTCAATGACCATCGCTTCCCTGTCATTATTTCCTGAATTTGGGTCCGAGGCCTCTTGCGGCGCTTTGCTATCCCTGTTCGACTCGAGAGAGTTCTGTTCCTGTTCAAGCGCCGCTTCGTTTTGGATCTCTATGATCATTTTCTGATTGGCAGGATCGAACTAAGAAAGTGGGGGAACGGCGTCAACAAACCAGCATGAAAGATGGAGACGAGACAGTGTTACCGCGGTTTCGACATCGTCTTCTTTGGCGACGTGATATTTGGGTGGCATAAATAAATATTAGCAGGTATTCGAAGGTATCGGAGGGGAGTAGCTACCTCTATCCCATTCCATGTATCGTATTTCAGCGGAGTTGCCATATTTCACCTGGTCTCGCAAGTACTCCAGGGACGCCAACTGTCCGTTCGACGCAGGTATCTTCTTCCGATCAAGCAGGGATTTCAGCAATCGGAGCATATCGGGGTAGTCGTTCAAGAATGGATACGTCTCCGGGGCGAGCGCGCAAGCCTGGATGCGAAGACACGACGCATCGGTCGGTTTTCGCTCAGAAGACCGGGTAGGGAAGGTCACTTTCAATTTAGGTGTATCGAGGCCGAGGTCGGCTACGATCGCAATGTAAGGAAGAGGCTTCGAGGAATTCTCATGTGCGCCACCGATCGTCGGATGGGTCCTCACGATCTTGTTCAGCACATCGGACTGCTTGTCAACGCGAGCCTTGTCCGAGATCATGATTTGGGACATGCAGTCGACACCACTTTCTCCAGGATCGACTGACTTGAAATAGATGGGAATTACTTATCAATATCCGCTGATCGTGGCAACACTGGATGGCACATGTTCGCTGCCAGTGTCGCATCGTCCGTTGGTTTAGGCTGCATAGGGGCATCAACATCAATGAGAGACGCGAAATCAAATAACTCGCCTCAATTGATCCCCCACCTTCCTATCGTCTTGTCGGATGAAGAACTCCATAGAGATCCAATGCGAAAAATTCACGTAGGCGTCTTTGAATGCCTTCTCGGCATCGGAGCCCACATGAACCGACCAGAAATCTTTGCCAAAGACAAATTTGAAAAACTCGACCACAGGAATCATGCTGCAATGAAACAACTCCGAATCAAAGCCATCCCCAAGTGTGCAAATTGCCCGGGATTTCTTCTCGCAAATCACATATAGATCTTTGGCGGGTAGAACTTGAAAGTGTAACCGGCTGACCAGTTCGCCATATTGCCCGATGTCAATCATTCCACTGTCAACCTCATCCTTCAACATATCCAGGATTTTCCTCAGAGAATCAGGTTCTTTGTGCAGCGAATACGCTGCAGTGCATGACAGGAAGGGTTCAGATGGGTTGGCGGTGTAGCTCCGCGTGCGATCCTCGGTCGTTGTGATGATCACGCGGAGGTAGCTTGCAACAGCATCTTTGATGAACCGAACAGTTTCCCAGTGACCAAAGCAAGCGTTGAGGCAAAATCATTGACCGAGGACCACAAGTGCTGTCCTCTTGCGATCAGCTTTTGTACCGCGAGATATAAAATTTCCTGCAAAGTAGCCTCATCCTCAGGCTTTTGAGAGAGCCAACTATTGGCGGGGTTTCAGCAATCCATATGTATGTATATGAAGGGAAGAACTCACGGAGGGCAACCATATCGTATGATATGCTTTACTTTCGCAACCTCACCTGGTGAAACTCCACCGAAGCGCGGGGCATGTTGGTCCTACCCTAATTCACATCAAATCTTGTCCACGCCTACCCAGTATTTCATTAGCCGCGACCAATACATGCTGGCTTTACAAGACGAAAGATAGGAATACATAACCGCAGCATCTGGTACCATCCCAGACGAACTAACATCTCTAACTCCCTGCCACAAAGCTTTCATGGTCTACACCGGTGTAGACAGATCAAGCAGTTTGTGTACCTTCCCGACCTTTTTAGTCGATTTTTTTCAAGGCCTTTGCGAACTAGAGATGACGAACCTCGCACATCTGATCTTCGACAGAACCGCTCCTTCTATCTGAATCGGCGTACGACCTGCGTAAATAAAATCAGCCGATGTAGTTGTACGACGCACCTCGTTCGGATGAGCAGTTATGTCCATGACTGATTCCGCTCGGGGATATGTTATATGGGCAGATTGAGTGTCCCGCCGCCTTGATGTCGTGTTGCAGGCCTGGTCATTCTGAACAATCTCTGTAAATTTCAGGTTTTGCGGATTCCTAAGAATGACTCTGAAGTTCAATGACGCTAGCAGACAGTTTGCATAGCTGTGCATGTCTTAGCATTGATGAAACTGGTTGAAATCATGGTTGCCCACAGTTTCGGTAGCATACAAACCTTGTTAGATATCAGTCAGGAGTCAGGACGCTGTCAGCGCTTACGGGAGGACATACATGGTAACATAATTATATTTGGCTGGGTACAGAATTCCGATGATCAGCTCTAGGATCGCAGCTATAATTGTTACAAGACCAGTCTCGATGGTAAACCTCGTTAACTTGATCAGCATCAATTTGTTGTTTCTGGAATTAGACTGGGAGGAACGGAACTTCGTAGCACTTGTATGAGTGTAAACTCGAAAAAGAGGACCGATGCAGGCGCACGTTCAGTATCATGCAAACCGTGATTGTAAGATCACGCGCAACGCTGCTCCCAAGCCAGGGACGACCAGCGTCTGAGTTCTAAGTATGAGAAATAAGGAGATGGACACACCGCCACCAATGAAGGGGAGGGAATGCTAGCCCAGATGGTGACACCTGATGAAGTCTCAGGCACCAGATAACAGGGCGCAGGAATTGAGTCACTCTGTGGAAGAATCCTCCATAGTGATGGTCGAAATCGAACTGCCTTCGACGTCCGCAGTCACGTCAAGCAGCTTCCCAACCGCCTCGTTCTCCCGCCTCAGCTCCGCAGCCACATCGCTCGACGCCGAAATTCGACAGCTAACAGCCTGAGTCTTGAGCGTCCTCACCGTCGTCTCCTTACGAATCGCCGATAGCGGAACGAAATGGTTCGCGTAGCGCTCTCGAAACTATTCCGGGAATAACTTATTAAAGAAACGTAGGAAACGTCGTGCTCACCTCGGCTTCGAGTTTACGAAGAATGTCAGACGAGTGCAGAGCGATGAACGTGTCCCGGATGACCTCGGACATTTGCTCAATGCTGGACGCATGTGTCCAATAAGAGTCGTGCACGGATGCAAACGTAATGCCGCGCGTCTACCACCAGCGTCAGTCCCTGTGTGTCCACGTCAGAGAACAACTCACCCTGCATTCCAACGCGGTCAGCATCATGTGCAGAATGTATAAAGTTGGGAGGGGCGGCGGGCGCGGCAGAGTCCGAAATGTACACCGTCTGCAGGGACGTCATGATCTGCTTGCGTTTCGCCTTGCGGTAAGGCTGTACGATCGGCAGTCCCAACGGCGTCGTCCACACTGCCGTCGCCATCTACTCCTTGCGTACGCAGGCCTCGACGGTGTCGGCCTTGGCATTGACACGTTGGGGTTTGAGGATCTCGGGAAGACGATGTTCGTTGAGAACGCCTTTGGTGATGAGCTTGGCACAGAGATTGAGCCAGTGAGGTCGCCGATGCAGTGGAGAACGTTCTTTGCGAGGTAGGCAGAGGTCGTCCAACAAAGTTCCTCGGGTATGTCGCCTCGATCTTTCAGCTGCTTCTCGATCTGGTCGCGAGCTCCAATATGAGTCACACCGTACACCATCGTCGTGACCTGAATTCAGCAAAAAGGCCAGTGGTCAACGTCCATCGACGTGGACAAGGAGAAACGTAGGGTACGCACCGTCTGCTTGACCACTTTGCAAGAGATCTTGCCCAACAAGAGTTGAGCGACCTTTTCGCCATTTTCTGCGTCTTTCTGCACGATCTTTTCGACCATGTTGGCGACCTAAGTGTACACGTCCGACAGTCGATCTGTGACAGCCAAGTTGACCTGTGCAGCACCCTTTCCGTCGCCTCCAAGAGCGATGTAGTGTTGTAAACCATTACACGTGCCGTCCTGGTGAAGAGGAAGAGCCGACATGTATGCGTGAGGATTCCCCGATTCCACTTGTCCTAGTTCTGCAATGACCCGTGACATGTTCGTCTCTATCGCTGCTTTAGATAGCAAACGGATGACTTCCGAAGCTTCCTCTGACGAGGCAAAGACGCGATCGGATATCACGTCTTGAATGGTTATTTCGCGCGCCGTGAGTCTACTGAGCAGCTTGGCTGGACTGGGCGCTGAGGTCGACTCATGCAGGTCAGAGTCAAGTCTACAGGGGGAGTAGTCAGAGACGGAGTATTCAAGTTACACAATCGACTCGTTACCTTGACCGAGCAAGAAGAATGATTGCATAGGTCTGAGCCGTCGGGTGGATACTTTCGGACCCGCTTTCCATGGCCTCATACAACGACCATGCCTCTTCGACCCAGAGAGCTCTATCATGTGGCTCTTTTACAGACGCCATATCAATGTAAGCCTCCAAGAACGAGTTGTATATCCGCGTCTCGAGAAGGGATTCAGCCGAGGCAGATTTTCGTAGCCGTTCGAAAATTTGTTTTGCGCGAGGGACGTCGTACAGATTGTAGAGACAGGCGTCCATGACTGCGAGCTGGTCCTGTGTGGGTGAATCGGGGAAGAAATAAGTGCTGAGCGCGGTGGCATTGGACTGATCGGGGAGAGGTGTAGGTAAAATTGTGTAGGGAACGCGACGGTGCAGAAATCCGCGCATGTCGTTGACGAAAGACGTTCCCTCCTGCGTCAATGGGTCCTTCCGTGTCGTGTAGCGAAAGCCGTCCGGCTGTGGGACCTGAAGTTGGGTGAAGGCGGCCGCAGGGGCATTGGCCTTCTTTGAGGGCGTCGAGTAGAGTCGAGCTGGTCGCGGAAGACGTTGCCGGGAGTACGACATCAAAGTCGTCTCCAGTTTTCGAGCAGAATTTCTTCGAGGTATCATCGGGTCGTCGTCGTCGTCGTCGTCGCTGTCGTTCTACTCGCACGACCAGCCTTTGAGAAAAAACCCGTGCGTAACCCTGTCCCAGACTTCCCACGGCAATGATGATTGGCAGATTGGTCATGCGAAGGGGTCCAAGCCCGGAAGGCAACTTGAAGAAGGCGGGAGGCACGTCACAACTTGAAGCACACCTTCGAGCACACTGCACAGTACTCTCAGCGCCGCTCTGCCACTGCCTTCTTAGTTGAAGCGGCCAGTTGCAGCGGTAAAAGTTCCAGATCGAGACCCTCGAGGCTCTCGGCGCCGTCCTCGAGGCAGCGACGAAATACGTGCGGGTCTACGTAGACTGGTCACCCTGAGTCTAGGGTCTACGCGCTCGGCGCGTGCCAGGATGAGCAGCGCGGCCCAGCACACATCGGCGCTACAAACCTTGGAGCCTGCTCGCGCGTGGCTATGTCGAGTTCGAAAAGGTTCACGCTGGCCTTTAAATTTCTCTGCCGCCTCGTCTGACCCACAACTACGACCTAATACATTCAACGTTTCATGATCGCTGAGCCCACTTGAACTGTCTAGACTTTATCAAGACCGTCGATGTCCATCGCTTCCTCGTCACCATTTCCCCAGTTCCAGTTTTAATTTGGGTCCGAGGCCTCTTGCGGCGCTTTGCGATCCCTGTTCGACTCGGGAGAGCTCTGTTCCTGTTTTCCCTGTGGATCGAGCTAAGAAAGTAAGGGAACGGCGTCAACAAACAAGCATGAAGGATGGAGACGAGACAGTGTTACCGCGGTTTCGACATCGTCTTCTTTGGCGACGTGATATTTGAGGTGGCATAAATAAATATTAGCAGGGATTCAAAGGTATCGGAGGGGAGTAGCTACCTCTGTCCCATTTCATGTATCGTATTTCAGCGGAGTTTCCATATTTCACCTGGTCTCGCAAGTACTCCAGAGACGCCAACTGTCCGTTCGACGTGGGTATCTTCTTCCGATCAAGCAGGGATTTCAGCACTCGGAGCATATCGGGGTAGTCGTTACGGGATCATTCAAGAATCAAACGGCATTTTGGACACAAAGTTTACCTTGAACAAAAGCGGAATACAGGTGCTAGAAACACACGCGCATCTACGAGAAATCCTCGTCGCAGCATGGAACAAAAAAGAGTTCATTTAGGAACTCTGCCTTTATTTAAGGAAATTTAGGTCACAAATTCAAGGTAAAACCTACTTAAGTATTAGTATAAAGTATTAATATTTAATGAATTCTGCCTTTAATTGTAATAAATAATTATTACGAACGGAAAACCGTAGGCAAACAAAAAAAATTATAATTTACATATGAAAAATTTATTATTAAACATTTTAGCTTTTGGTGCTATTATTTCTGGTTTATTAGTTATTACTTCTACTAATCCTGTATTAGCTGTTATATTCTTAATTTCAGTTTTCTTTAATATTGCAGGTTATTTAATTTTATTAGGTGTGGTATTTATTGGTATATCATATATCTTATTATATGTAGGAGCTATAACTGTATTATTCTTATTTGTTATAATGATGATTAATATAAAATTAACAGATATTTTAGAAACAGGTTCTCAATATACTCAAAATTTCCCATTAGCATTAGCTATAGGTTCTTTATTTATATATATAATATTTACTGTATTACCTTTCCAAATTAATAATGTCTCTATTATCTCTATGTTCTTTGATTTAACTAATATTATTAATAGTTTATTCTTAACAGTTAATAATTCATCTTTAGTTAACGTATTAACTACATTTAATCCTTCTATAGCTGATACTTCTATAACTAACTTTACACATATTGAAGCTATAGGTCATAATTTATATACATATGGTGCAGCTTTATTATTAATATGTAGTATATTATTATTATTAGCAATGGTAGCTACTATATTTATATCAAGAAAATCTAAATTCTAATATATTGTATTAATGATATAACCTTTATTATTGATTAATAATAATAAAGAAATAATTTATTTACAGTTGATTAATTTATTAAGTATAGATAATACAGTATTTATAATCCCCTCCAATTTTATTTTATAAAATATACATAAAAGTATAAAGATATATAATTTTATAAACTAAGTATAAAATATATATAAGGGTATTTAAAGTTTTAATGATTTTTATCAGTTTATTAATATTAATTGTGGCTATTGCCATTCCTTCTATTAGATTAAATTTGTCTCCTAATTTATTTGTCAGATTAACTGCTATTATATTTATTTATGCCGCAGGTTTATCATTTAATTCCTTATATGTTCAATCAATTGAATCAGGTTTAGGTATATATAGTGGTTTATTCCATGTAACTATAACATCACAAACAATAGATATTTTTATATATATAATAGCTGCTTTAATATTAACAGCTTGGCCTATATTTAATAATTATTTATTAAAAAATAGTTACAAAAATAATTTTAATTTAGAATCAAATAAATTAACTTATGTTAATAACCCAGCTACTGAATATTCTTTAATTGTTATATTTAGTACTTTAGGTTCTTCATTATTATTATCATCATCAGATTTTATCTCAATGTATTTAAGTTTAGAATTACAATCATTTGGAGTATATATCTTAGCAACTTTATATAGAGATTCAGAATCAGCTACTGCAGCTGGATTAAAATATTTCTTATTAGGTGGGTTATCATCTTGTGTGATACTATTAGGAGTAGCTTTAATATATTCTTATACAGGAATTACTAATTTTGAATCTTTATATAGTTTAAGTTCTGTTATAAATGTTTTCTCAATCCATGAACCTGTATCATTAGGAATAACATTAGGGATCTTATTTATCTTTTTAGGTTTATTATTCAAAATAGCAGCAGCACCATTACATAATTGGGCTCCTGATGTTTATGATAACAGTCCTACAATAGTAACTATTTGGTTAACTATAATGCCTAAAATCTCAATAATATTCTTACTATTTTTAATAATAAATGGGTTAAATTTATCAACTTCTTTATTAGAATCAGATAATATTAACTTCTTACCTGCATTTTTCTTAAATTTTGCTAATTATAAAATAGTAGAAATTAAATATTTATTATTATTAAGTGCTTTATTCTCTTTAATTATAGGTACAGTAGTTGGATTATCACAAATAAGAATAAAAAGATTATTAGCTTATAGTACTATATCTCATGTTGGATTTATATTAATTGCTTTAGCAATAAATTCAGCAAGTTCAATAGAAGCTTTATATTTTTATATGTTTCAATATAGTTTAACAAATTTAAATGTATTCTTAATCTTATTAGCATTTGGCTATGTTATTAATAAAAATAATTTAATTAATAATAATTTAATTAGTTCAGATATTAATTTTATTTCTCAATTAAAAGGTCAATTTTTCCATAATCCTTTTTTAAGTTTAAGTTTAACTGTATGTTTATTTTCAATGGCAGGAGTACCACCTTTAATTGGTTTCTTCTCTAAATATTATGTTTTATATTCAGCTATTGATAGTCAATATTATTTAATAGCTATTGTAGCTATATTAACTAGTGTAATAAGTGCTTCATATTATATAAATATAATAAGAGTGTTACATACAGAAAATACAAATACTAACTCAAATACAACAGAAAGTAATGAGTTAGTATTAAATAATTTCCATAGTTTCTTAATTTCTAGTTTAACTTTATGGATTTTATTATTCTTAATTAAACCTACAATAATTTTAAATAGTGTACAGTTACTATCAATATTATTATTTGATTAATATATCATGATTAATAACTTAATGACATTATTTATTTTAGTTCCATTTTTAGCTGTTGTTTTATTAGCTTTAAATTTGTTATTAGCTCCTAAAAATGCTTATGAGGCTAAAGCATCTGCTTATGAATGTGGTTTCTTAGCTATTGAAGGTCAAACTAGAGCTACTTTCCAAATTCATTTCTATATTGTGGCTATGTTATTCTTAGTATTCGATTTAGAAATTTTATTATTATTTCCTTTAGCTGTTACTTTATATCAAGTAAGTACTTATGGATTTATAATAGGATTAATCTTCTTTTCCGTATTAACTATAGGTTTCATATTAGAAATTGGATCTGGAGCTATCTCTTTAACTGATACTCACGAATAATTTATTTCTTATATCTTATTCCTTTATACCCCCTCCCTTTTACAATTAGATTGATTTAATAAATTAAAATTAAAATTTACTAAAATAAGTCACCTAAACAAAAATAATTACTCTATGTAGAAAATATTATAAACCTAACTTAAAAGAAGTTTATATATTAATTTCTTTTGAAGGAGAGGTGATCCGATTGGTAATGGTGGTTCTCTGTAAAAGAATTGGTCTTAGACCACATTAGGTTCGATTCCTAAACTCTTCAATTAATTAGATTAATTAATTAACCTAAGTATAAACATCCTAATATAAAATAGGAATATAACTATAATGTGTAATAATAATTAATAAATTTTGTAAGACTGTAGCATAATTGGTTAATGCAGTTCGCTCATAATGGATATTATAAGGGTTCAATTCCCTTCGGTCTTAAAAAACAAGCATATATAAAAAGGGTACTTGGTCGAGTCTGGTTTATGGCGCTCGTCTTGAAAACGAGTACTCCAAAAGAGTCGTCGGTTCAAATCCGACAGTGCCCGTATTATTGAATAAATAAAATAATTAATTTAATTTATTCAATTTTAAAAGAGATATAAAATATTGTGAAAACACATATAATAAGACAATTAATATTTAATTGTTTAAAATTTAGTAAGAATTTAATTTTGGTTCCGATTGAACGTTATTCAGTAGTTTTAAGACATGCAAATCGTTATTTCTGATAGTAAATTTAGGTTTATTCTAAGAAATAAGGTGTAGAGGTGAGTATAGTAAATAAGATACCCTATAAGTCTTCACAGATAGGAGATAAATAATCAGAAAAGAAAATAAAAATAGTCTTACAATTTTTATGATTATTTTCGCATTATATTAATCTAAATTATTTTAATAAATTATATTAATATAATTATTACTAATATTATTATATTTTATAATTATTAATATTTGACTAATTAAGCATATTAATAATTTTATTTAATATATTAGTAATAATTGATTATGGTAAAATTAATTTTTTACTTTAAAAGGAATTTTTCTGCTTTAGGATTCTATTTACTTTGATTACGATAGTTGGTAGTGGTAACGGCCTACCAAGTCTACGATCAAAAGCCAAGTTTGATAGAACTTATGGCCACATTGGGAGTGAAATACCCCAAGTAATATAAAATTACCTGCAGTCAAGAATATTAGTCAATGCTCGCAAGAGTGAACTAGCTAACTGAAATCTTAATTTTTTTTTTTTTTTAATTATTAAGATAAGGTAAGAGAAAATAATGATATTATCTTACTATTAGTGTCGTCTAAATTTGGTGCCAGAAGACTCGGTAAGACCTTAGACGCGAACGTTAATCGTCATAATCAGGCGTAAAGGGTGTGTAGGCGGCTTTAAAAAAATATTTATATTTAAATTAAAGCTAGAATCTAAAAGAGGGTAAGCTAAACAACATAATTAATTAGGACTGACAACTTATAATAATGTGGAGTACTAAAGGTTAAAGCTATTTATCTACTTAAGATTGACGCTCAGAAACGAAGGGGAGAATAAGAAACTTAGATTAGAGACCTAATTATCTCTCTCAGTCAACGATGAATGGTTGTTATTAAAAATACAAATATATATTTTTATATTATATAGATATTAGTAACGAGGTTAACACGATGACCATTCCGCCTTGTTAGTAAGACTGCAAAGTTGAAAACAAAAAAATTAGTCGGTCTTGAAGCAAACGAAGTGAAGCATGTTATTTAAAACGATAATCCGCGTAAAATCTTACCAGTTCTTGTATATTCTTATTAATGTTTATTTATAACTTATAAGTTATTGAAAATAAATTTTCCATAATATTATAATTAAATAAATTATTATAAGATTACAGGTGTTGCATGGCTGTCGTCAGTCCGTGTCGTGAGAAGTTTGGTTAAATCCGTAAACGGACGAAATCCCTAGTATTAATTTAAACATAATACATAATAGTGTTGATAAGATGCTAGTTGGGGCTAAGACAAGTCATTATGGCCCTTATGAACTGGGCTATAGACGTGCCACAAAAACTTTTACAAAGTGATGCAATTCTGTCCTTAAATAATAAGGAGAAAGGAGGAGCTAATCATTAAAGAAAGTTAACTATTAAATTAGTTGAATTGTCATCTGAAACTCGGTGACATGAAAAAGGAATTTCGAGTAATCGTTGATCATTACGCAACGGTGAATTAAGCATTCAGGATGAACTAACCGTCTGTCGCTGGGAAGGAGCTTGATTTTAAGGAAGATGTGTATTGTTCTTATTTTCTTATTTACAATCTATTTGATAGAAAGTATAAATTAAATTTTATATAAGTATTAGTTTAAATTAGAAATTCCTTAATTGGGAAAATAGTATATGCTTATTAACTATTAATTCTAAAATTATAAACGTGATTGTTAAGAAAAAACTGAACCCAACGAATTAAATTGAGTAACATCTCAAAAGTCATAGCAAGGTAGCCGTACTGGAAGGTGCTGCTGAAAAATAAAACGAAGAGTATATAACCCCCCCCCAATTTGTTTTGTGTTACTAATTTATAATAATAAATTATAAAAGAATAACCAAAAAATAATTAAGTTAATAATTATTACATACTAATATATATTAGGGGGTTAGCTGAGTGGTTTAGCAGTAAATTTACACTTTACAGACAGAGTTTCGATTACTCTACTCCTTATATTAAAATACAAATAAGTATTTATAACTGTAATTTTTAATTATTAATATTTTAAGTAATGTTAAATTTTAGACATTATATTAACAAGTATGCCGTAATTTAAGGTAACCGGGTAAATCTTAGGCATTTATGCTTATAGCAATTAAGAGTTCGAGTCTCTTTACTTGTAATTTACAGTTAACAACATGAGTTTAAGGAAAACTAAAATTAGTTAGTTAATTAATCAATTTTTATAAAGCATGTTTAGCTAAATGGTACAGCACTTGTCTACGAAGTAAGAGATTATTGGATCAAAACCAATAAGATGTTTAAGGTAAAATTCCTGTTAAAAATTAAAAATAAAATAAAAATGAAATCAAATAATATAAATCAAATATGCCAAAAACTTTTTTTTTTTAAAAAAATCTTTCTGTGGTTGGTTTAAGTTTAGGAGTTTTCAATACAATAACTAATTTAAATACTATAAAATCTTTGAAAAATTACTTAGAAATTGAAAAAGATAAAAATCAACAATTAACAACAGAAATCAATAATTTAGTATGTGAAAATATTAGTAACAATAAAATATAAAATATACTTAGAGCAAATATTGAAAATAATAAAAATAATAATAACAAATTAGATGTATTAAAATATCTAATATGATTGAAAATAAGTTATTTGTTGTAAACTAAATAACAAGTGTAAATGTCTCATTGTAAAATATTAATACTGAATTACTTAAATTAATAAATAAAATAAACGGTTGTGTTAATAATAATTTTATTGATTTAGATATTTTTACTCAATTACAAAATTATTTTTTATTATAAAATATAAAAGTATCGATGATAATATTGTACAACATCAAATAATTATTTAAAATAATTAATGAGTATTTTAAAGGGGTTATTAAGGATTACTAGCAAATTTATATAAAAGGAGGCTCCATAGCCAAAAGTCTACATATTGCTTATAATTTAATAAAATTATATTAATTTTATTAGGAATAAGAAAATTACGAGATGAGACAATCCTAAGGGAAACCTTTTTATTAAAACTTCCTGAAGTAAAACATTTCATTAAGGAAAGGAAAGGAAATCAACCGAGACTCCGAAAGTAATGGTGAGTGAAATCGGATTAGCCAAAATCTAACTTATAATAAAAAAGTTATCACTATAACATTAAAGTAAACTCAATGACTGATTTTAATTTATAGCTTTTATAATTAAAA
>JBBPPX010000272.1:0-35228 GCA_038092235.1 Leccinum boreale | reverse complement strand
ACATTCTAACGCCCCCTCCGAGACACGATGCAAAGAGCTGGGATCGACAGGCTGATGAACGTTGCGACACTGATCTAGACAGGTGACGGCGGAGGTGTTGACTTCTTCTCAAGCTTGGCGCGGCCGTAGTCCTCGACCCCGTCGTCGATGGCGATGATGACGAGAATGGGAAGATAGGCAGTCCGTCCCCCGCGCCCTCGGGTCGCAGACACTTGACCGCCTGTACCATCCGCTCAAGCCCCTTCGTCACATTGTCCACGTCCTCCTCCGTCTGGTCCGCCGGCTCGCCGATGAATCTCGCCATGACCTCTCTCAGTGTGATTCGTTCCGTGGGATGCACCCTGACACCGAGACGCACCGCGAGCACGCGCGCGGCACCAAGCGACTCGACGACGCGCAGGTTGTATTGATATTTGGCGTGCACAGCCTTGTCCGATATAACGAGCGAGTTTGCAGACTAGTGTTGCGGGCGGAAGAGAAGGACCATCCGGTCGAGGGCCAGGGAGACAGATTGTCTCGGCACTGAGTCTGGGGAAGAAGGAAATGTAGAGTGCAGAGCCCGCGAGAGACATGACAGAGGCTGCCTGATCCATCCTAAAACGAGAATCATCATCAGCACAGAACAAGGGAAAGCTTCAAGAAGCTGGTACAGACCCTGCGCTGTTGACACCTTAATTACATCGGTGATGAGTATGACGGCTGCGAGGAGGACAAACAAGGGGTACCTACCCACACGTTTCTCGTTCTCAACGGCCATCTCCACTAGGGCACCTTTGGTGGGCGCGATGCTCGGGTGTTCGAGCATTCCATTAACCGCCAAGAACGCTAGCGTGGACGAGACAACCATCGCAGCGCTCGACGACAGCCCTGACAGGGACAGTTCCCGTTACAAGCATGTCCATGGGAACGGGCGACGACTCGGGACCATTCGACTCGGGGCTGAAGTAGTGATTCAAAACCCCCTAGAAATAAATCGCGCACATTGCTTAGCCAGTGGATGCACGCACAAAAAAGAAAGAATTGTGGGACGGCTTGAAATGCACATAGTACCCAGCTTTCACGTATCCTTCCCACCCCAGTGGAGCCGTGGTGATGTCGAGGTGCCATGTCTCGACATGGACGGCGTCGGCGGAAACGTCGGTGACATTGGGCGGCATTGAAGGGCCCACGCGGGTCGGCGCAAAGACTTGGTCTGGGTGCATGTTCTCGGCGACAACGTGCCCAGGAACGTGAGTGTTCGGGCCGACGGATGTCCGGGGTGCACATGCGATGAGGCTCGTAGAGGTTCTTTGGTATACCTAGAAGCTGTGAGGTGCCAGGGCACGAGCCGGTTGTAGTTACTCACTGCTCGTGCACACTTTGTTTCTCGGGTACCGAGCAACCGGTTGGCCATAGTGAGGGAAGTAGTCACATACGTATACGTCTCTACGCCGGATATTTGTGCGCCTGTGGCGAGTACTTCAGAGGCGGCCGAGTCTGCTGTCTTCGGACACTGATCTTTTCTGAAAAAGAGGGCGCGTCTCATCGTTGCTTTCTACACGCGCGGCTCTGAGAAAATGGAATGTGTTTAATGGCGTGGTGCAGACTGTGCCAGTGCGAAGACGAAGGTCATAGTCGATGTGGACATTGTTGTTATTGTCTGGTTGTTGTCGTCACAGCAGCCTTGTATCGAAAGTCAGAGCATACAGCACATCCACCTGCTAAGTTGACATGAAAAATCAATTAAAAAAACGAAAACGCACCCTTTGCACCTGTGGGCAATTTTCATGTGAGAGCCTTCATTGACAACAATATTGAGGAGCGATTACCTCTCTGCAGTGCACGACAAGATCCCTGAGCGATGTCATTCATGACGGGAGCTGGCCACAACTTGAACTCACCCACTACAGCGGTGAAGTGTACTTGGCGATAGGGGGGTTGGGGCGGCTTGCATAAATTGAACGTGTACTCCGCTCATCTAAAGACCCATGAAAACCGCGAAACATCAGCATATATGCGCGTATATGCACAGGTTTTACCTTGGAAGCGACGTCTGCAAGCTCATCACTTTTGTCTGGGCGTCTTCAGGCCCAGTACTTATCAACTGAATTAGCTCGCAGCATGCTTGAACGGCAAACCCCAGTGACTCTGTGAACTGCAAACAGAAATCACGGTTGTAAGCGCTACCAACAGATGGCGGACATACGTATTCCTCAAGGGCTCCTCCTCCCATGTCATCTTTGTCGAGGTGACTTTTGAGAACTGTCCAAGTTGACATCGACCATGATGTGATGGTGGTTGCGGGTGAAGAGGAGATTCTTAGTAAGCAGAGGAAGATCAGAGATAAGTACTTGCTGCAACAGAGAGGCAATCATCAAGCGCACCGAAGTTCTACAGGTAGATTTACACTATAATCTCATATTATTGAGGTGACCGACAATATATTCCCCGACATCATTCGGGCTGACATAATACTTGCTTATCGTAACCCCCCTCCGGCTGTCAGGGAATGTCAGAATTTTGCAGTTTTTGTGATGAGGGAGCACTGAGAGTGACTCGGAAAGCAGGACGACAGAGAGACGAGTACGAGCCCGGATGTGCGGATTCAAAGTACTTGGTCCATCCACCCGCATCATCTCGAGGGACGGTGCCGGTGACGAACCCACCCTGATGCTAAGCGGCTAATACGACTCAACTTCACTGGAATGATACATCGTCTCGTCGCGCAAACCCGGGGCTCATTCCCGTGGTACCAAGGTGGGACGTATCTCGTCTAATCTACGCTTGAAGCGTCGTCCTCAAACACTCATGCCGAAGCACAGTGAAACGATCAACTCTTTGGACATCGCTCCGTGTGCTACGAGGAGAGGGTGGTAGGCTGAGGCTGAGAGTGGGCGGGCGGAGCGCAAGGCGCTCTCCGGCCCGGGACGGGAGCCCGAGTTGCCGGGTATGGTGAGCTGCGAGGGTGGGTGGGAGCACCTCGCAGGTGCGTGTACCCGAAAGTCGGGATCGCGCGCTCCGGACCCCAGGGGGGTGAGCTGCGAGGAGCCGTAATGGGAAATGGAGGCAGGGCGTGGTGGGTGGGTGTGCTGAAACGGGCTCGGACGAGCACTGCAAGGCGGATGAGCGACGTGGTGGAGGCAAGAGAGGAAGCGCGGCAGCGGTGCCTCTCGCAGCGAGTCTCGCTTGTGACGCTTGTCCGAAGACCTTGCACTGTGGCTTCACTCGTGCCTCACTGCACCACAGTCCGACCCCCTTTTATACACAAATGCGTGAAACAGTAGTACTACAGTAGTACAGATGCGGCGTGCGAACTATATACAACCACGAAAGCCTAACTCAAACTCAAAACTCAAAAGTTCTTCCAGCAGACATATCGTCAGCACGAAACTCAGTGCTCAGCGCTCAGTAAGCAAGCCTTGGCGACAGAGTGCCGAGACGAGGACTGTTGGGGCCCAGCCTTGCAGAGGCACTCCGCGGCGACCTGTCGTACGCACGCACATTGACGGGGGTCAACAACCCAGTCCCGCAGTTCGGGCCAGCGCGGTCCAGATCCTTGTGCAGCCCGCCAAGGAGGATCTTGATCATGTACTCCGTGTCGAACGCACCATGCGCAGGGTCGTATGGAGTGCTGTCAACCATATCCTGTAAAGAAAAGTGGTCAAGGATAAGAATGGAGAGAGTTCCACACGAAACGAGCGGCATACCCTGATTTTGTAACGCGACACCAAGTGGTCGTCCAGCTTGTGCAGGAGCTCAGAGGCAGCAGGATCCGTGCCGATCTGCACGAATTGAATACCAAACATGTCGTGCTTCACGTGATGACGGTCCAGACGATGCGCTGCATCCACAATGACTCTCTCCAGAACCTCCTGATCGGCTGCGGACGGTCGTGAGACTCAATCGCCACGCATATAAACCATTGCTCACTAGGGAGGCCATCAGTGATCACGAGGATGGTGATCGGCTCGTGAGTAGAGCGCTCTTGTTCGACGAGTGGCAGGTAATGGCTGATGATCTGCTCGAGCTTCGCGCCAGTCGGTGTATCTTCGCCTGCAGAGTACGTTAAGATCACATCGCCGCATATACACACAAAAAGACGCGTACCATCGGGCAAGATTCGGTTGAACAAGGCGTTCACCTCTACCCTCGACTATACAACGACCACCTCGGTGATTGTTTTTGTGAAACGAACAACACGACATACCAGCATGTTCGGAGCATAATCGTCGCCGTGCATAAAGTGAATATCGCATCCTTTCGACCCGTTTTGATTGGCGATGTCCACGATACCAGCAAGCGCTTCCCGAGCAAGCTCCCACAGATTACCCTCTTGCATCTACAGGGAAGGTCAGCAAATTGTCCGAGTACAATGGGAAAGAAAAACACGAGTACTCACGGACAGCGAATCATCGATGACGATCACCGTCTTGATCTCACTGTGTCACAAGTCAACAAACTGATGACGGACTTCGTCGACAAGATACGCACGCCAATCTTCTGAGGTTGAGCTCCCTGTCTGTGGTGATGACAACCTCGTCGGGGATGTACCGCGGGATGTCACTCTCGACGAGGGTGACGTTGAGCGAGTCAATCTCGACACCACGAATCCTCGACCTGCTCGCCTGTCTCTGTAGGCGCTGTTGCTGAGCAAGAACGACCGTGCCCTGGGTAAGGAGTGTTTCCGATCCAGAAGCAGGGAAGCCCCAGCGAAGCTGCGAAGCGCAGACGAGCACCTCGTAGTGGGCAATCTGTCCGTCGCGGCAAAAAGTCAACCTGAGTTCTTAGAGCGGACACACGAGGCACCCACGATGTGCTCTTTTCCGGCATATCCAATCACAGCTCCTGCGAACTGGGGACTCGCTTTGCCGATGTCTGCCGATCAGCGATGATCATTTAGCTCTTTGGGTAGTATGTGGCAGAAGTCACCGATTACTCACGAAGAGTGCCTTCCAAGAGAGCGCGGGCAACGTACATGGTGCATCCATTTCGGTCTTCGCCGAAAGGAACGGCGTTGTCCGGGATCTCGTTTCCCTCAGTCAAGACCTGCAGCGCCAAACGTAAGTTGGAGATCACAGGACACGCAAGATCCACCATACCCAAACCAGAGGGACCGCCGAGCCATATCTCTTGAAACTTTCAGTACTTCTGCGAGCGGCCTCGAGCCACTCTTCCTTTTGGATGACGGTGCGGGTTTCCACGATGACAGGAGTGATGGGTCTGCTGCCATAGTCAGAGATCGTCCTGGTCCTTTGCTCGGTCACGATCGACCGAGTTGTGAACTCTGCAGACGCAGAGAGCGGTGAACCCTTTGTGACTGAAGCCTGTTTCTGATGCAGAGACCTGCGCGAGAAGGACATGGTGATGATGATAAAGAGGAGGAGGACAAAGATAGAACAAGTGGCACGATCCGAGAGTACGTGTCGATTGACAAGCTAACAAGCATGCCATCGACGTTTTATATCTCGCTGCCTAATCATGAGGACCAAAAGGCCGTTGCTGCATATGTCCATAATCGGATATCACGATAGTCGTATATCGATGGAAGCGGTACTCGCCTCAGACACGATGGTCGTCGATGCATGGACAGAAGCTGCGTTGTGAACGCGTGCAAATTGACCCACGGGGGGTGTCCCTTTTTCGGCTAGCGCAGGTAGGCATGGGCCAATCGGAATCAGCGGTTATTCGCTTCCGGTGGTGTTCCTCCCTGATGGGCCCTGAGTGAACACGGGAAGGGAGAACGCACCGGCGCTATTACTCCTCGAGGTCATCAAGGGACTGATATTCGATTCTTCAACGTTGCTGTTGTAGATTTCTAATATTAGGGAATCTGTGAAGACAATTTTTCACTCACAAACACAGGAATCATTGTTGTGACGCCAGCCAGGCATTGCTTTCGTAGATCCGTTGGTCCTATGGTAGATTGATATACACCTTCGTGCTCGCAAGATGGGCCAAAATCATTGCGGTCAGGCGAATAACGTTTTGATACGTCTTCGCTACTTATGCAATTGCTGCCCTCGACTTGAGGTCAACGAGGCAACGGGCGTCAGCTGGTGTTACCCCATTCTGCAGGTCAACTGGACGCCGGAGAAGGGTCAGCCGGGTATCCGGATAGCCGGTTGCACGAGTCTTGAAGGGTCCTGTCCTAAAAGGGTGCGTCACGCCGATCTACCACAGCAGTCGTGGCAGTTGTCGCATGCGGTGGCGCAAAGTAAAAAAAGAGGCACAAAACTGGGCGATCCAGTTGACGATAATAGTCTCTGTTTTGCGCCTCGTTGTAGACGGGAGGAGAAACGCAGTGGCTGATAATCGCCCCCTGATACTTACTATTCGAGGACATGAAACTGCGGCGTGCCATCGCTCGAGTTGTCGTGGTCCCTGGAACGTGCTTGTATAATAAGTACTGCTCAAATCTCAACCCTTGACCCTCCTCATCCCTGCCAGATTGCCGTCGACTCGACCTTGGAGTGCGGCTGCCACCGTACACATTCAATATTGCATTTGCCAAAAGATATGTGTCATTGGCCAAAGTAGTTCCGTGCGTCCCATTAGTCGACGTTATTTCCGCTGTCCTATACGTCAACGAAAACGAGCGCATCCTTGAAATGCCTTTTTCAAAAAAGCCGATCCATCTTCTGATCTCTTTCTCGGGTCAACTCGCGCTGTTGTTTCCGGTGCTAAATCATGAGACGTACGAGTTCGTGTCCAACTCGAAGCGCTCGTCGTCTGCTTTTGCGGCCACCGCTCGTCTGCGGCGCTTGTGCTCCTGTGGATAATTAATGATTGGTCTCCACTTGCTGCTCTGCCATCCACCACCCAGTGGGGGGTGACGTAGGTACTTACTTCAAGTTGGGCAGAGCCCATGATCATGATGATCGCTGTATATATATGATCCACCTATTCAAATCGTGATTGGCGGAGCACACAGCTAGTCCGCGGAGAAAGTGTGCTATGCCACGTCCCACTGGTAACCCATGCGCTCTGCGCTTT
Source organism: Leccinum boreale (assembly GCA_038092235.1). NCBI lineage: Eukaryota > Fungi > Basidiomycota > Agaricomycetes > Boletales > Boletaceae > Leccinum > Leccinum boreale. The sequence goes on along the minus strand of JBBPPX010000272.1, from coordinate 28,256 downwards.
GATCCCCCCTCATAATGTCCCGTCCGCTTGGAACGTCATACATGTGGGCAGATCTTCAGACTGGTCGACCGGCCGTCGTCATTTCCGAATTGGAGTGAATCTGACCCACCCCGTCAGAGAGCGGTGGAGCGAACCCGGACGGGTCTTGCTCCGCCCGAATATTTCGGAACTTCTTCGGTTCGAGCGCGCGCCGTTTAGCCATCTCACTCGAGGCCGGGTCGTACTCGAGTGCTGCGCTGGGTACAGTATGGGTGTGTATGTATGTCCATTGTCCAAGCACTTGTTATTGTCGTCGTCGTCGTCGTCGTGCTTCTCCCGTTGCCACGGCGAAATAAGATTTTTGGCAATTTGATCCGAAAGAAAAAAAAAGTCACACCGCTCCGGAGGGTGACGAGATGACGCAGCTGGGGTATGACCTCACGTGGGAACGGAAGCGACTGCGAACACTGGTCTGGCTCGTTCTCTTTCATCCAGTTCCGAATTGTTAAAATGAACTCATTCATATGCGTGAACGAAGATGAATATGACGGAACGAAAGAAAGAAAGAGAGAGAGATCATCACTCGATGAATTTCGGTCAGACCGCGACGTCGCGCTCCTCTCGCAAAACCAATCCACCGCTTATTGACACCACCTCATTTCGAAATTTCGGTGGTCCACCACAACTCACACTCCGCTTTCAGTGGTGTCGCACCAAGATATAAACCCTCCCTCTCATCCCTTGGACTTTCCCCAGCCAGCGCTCTACAGCAAGCGTTTCAGTCGTTCAGTTGCGCCCAACCTCTACAACCACCACTCTCATCATGTGTCAACACGAAATGTACGTGTCCTCGCTCACGGTGTCCACACTCATCGCTCATGACATAACAGTGTAGGTGACTATCACAGAGGATGCGGCGTAAGTGTCACTCGTTGTGGACATCCATGCTGTCATCTCACCACGTTAACAGCACTTCCATGGGCGCTACTTCACCGGCCAGGTCTCGGACTGCGGTTCCCCACGCTGCAAGACCAGCAAAGCCCACATGCACAAAACCGCTCAAAACTGTGGCTGCCTTGCCGTTCGTCCATTCATCCGCCCCTATATCACAAATACTGACCCTTGGTTATCCAGGTTGTAACTGAGGACCGGAGAATACAGAACCTATTCCAAGTACCACATCCAGACTGTGAACGACCACCACGTTAAGAGACTACATTACGACACGAGACACCTGACATGGGCGCTCATGACCTTGATCCCCGCTCATCCCTAGACTTTACCACACGTCACGTCCCACTGCATCGATCTTTGACTAACTTATGATGGGCTGGCATCTTCGTTTTACTCACATACTGTGTATGTATATACGCCTTAGATAGGCAGACGTCCCGTCGTCGTTTCGCAAATTCATAAACACGATCATCATCAATCTTGCGGTCGCGATGTTCTGTTCACCGGTGGCTACGATGACGTGCATGATGCATGACGCATGATGATCCGAGCAGACGACATGATGCTCACCGGAGCTCTACTCATAACCGGCGGCGGCCTGTGCACTGGAGGTATCCCAGCCGCAGACGCAGACGCTGGTGCTGACGCAGGCACTGATCCCCGCTCATGGGGACCCACCCCAATCCCGAGGTACCGCGAAAAGAACTCGTCCAGCCACTCGAAGAACACCTTCTTGTCCTCTGTGCTCAGGTTCGCCCAGTCAATCTTGACCACCGCATCGTCTCGCTGGTCGTGGCTGGGCGGGTACCCACTCGCAGCCCGCCTTGGAGGGGGCAGCGGCGTATACGCTGGTGGCGGAGGCATATCCTCGCTCGGTCGTGAACCGCGAGGGACCGTTGGTGGGGCTGTGCTCGTGCCGGTGACGTCAGGCCGCGACCTCGCTGGGGGAGGCGGAGGGCCCGTCTGCGCAGGACGAGGTGATCCTGGCAGTGGTGGCGTCGCCCGCTTCCAGTTGGGATCCCAGTTGACTCGAGAAGAAGATGCGCTTGTATAACGGTCGCGTGTGTTCGTCACCTTGCTGACAGTGGCATCTTTGGCCTTCCCGGCCTTGGCTTTCAGATCAGCGACTTTGGGCGGTGGGGTAAATAAATTGGATTTTCGTGCACGAGGAGGTGGAGTAACGAGTAGCCCTGCTTACAGTTTAGCATCGTGGCGTTGACGTCTCTTTTTCACTGATCGAATCGCAAGCGACTTGGACGATGCGCCACGTTGAGGAGGTGGGCAGACAGGCGTGGCCCCATTGATCATGATGAGGATGATGTAGATTATCTAAGGCACTCCCACGGAGCTGAGCTGGCGGACGGGAGGAATCACAGATGCAAGCACTACGCCAAAGTTACTGGTCAAGTGACATGCATGGTCATTGGTCTGCTTGAGATTCAAGCAATACCGAGAAATAATAAATCCGATCTTTAGCCAGTCCATCCGGTTCACTGCAATGAAGGTTCGGAAACGTCTTTAGCGGACGGGATATACTTACGTAGATACAAGCTTAAGTAATATGGCAAGTGTTTCCATCGTACATTTTAAAAAGTCCTCGCGGTGACCAAGAAAAAAGGAAAAAAAAAAAAGGAATGTCAAGGGATGCCGAATGACTGTCGACCAGATCCCAGATGCAATAAAAAAAATAAAGAGAAAAAAAGTCCATGCGCGCCGAGGAAGGGGACCTGCCACCTCAATGTCTTTGCCTCATGGACACCACGACGGCGACCACGATCGCGAGACCTGCTATGAACAAAAGCAGTGCCCATAGACAACGCTTGGCCCACTTCTTCTCTGTCGCTCTCATCTCAGAAAGTATCTTTTCCTTGTCATCCGATGTCCGGTCCGACTGCCAATCTTCCGATACCCGCATTGGTGCAAACAGAAAGTAGACCCCGACGACCCAGAAAAAGGGAAAGACTACAGTTCCGCGGTCAGCGATACAGCGAGAATTTTTTTAAAAACAGACACGTACGGAATCCATATTTGAACAAATGTCGTGCAACCGTGTCCGGCTCAGCGTCGGGCGAAGTCACGCTATACGTGGGCAGCTTCTCGCCGTCCCAGTCCGGCGCATAAGGCGGAGGAATGCGATGATCGCGGTGTTGTCGTTGCGTCCGCGTGCGGTGTCCACGTCCGCCGAAAAAATCACCAAGCGCCTCGTCATTGAGCTGCCTCGGCAAGTGATACGATCGGGGCGGCGGGAGAGTGGGGGTGCTGCTCGCTGCCGAATATAGGGTAGGGGCTGCGGTCGTTTCTGACTCCCTGGAATTGTGTACGCGCAGTTGCAGGTCCTCGGGGGGAACTACGTCCGTGAGGCTGGAGGAACCGTAGTGAGAAGTGCCAAGTACGCTCATCGTCGAGGGTGATGTTGGTGTGATGTGGTTATAATAGGGTGGCCTGCAACCTGGCTAGAGGACGACAGCCTGAATTCTGCTGCGTCATAAATACGTTCCATCGCATATCGCAGGCTCGACCCAGATGGTCAAAGACAAAAAGAGTGGGAGGTCATTCCATCTTGGAAGTTTACCCTTTTGGAGGCAGTCGACCCCCCTTACTTTCCAAATATAATTGTGCCTCTTAAAAAGCGACCGAAGCTCGGATCAGCCCCGGACGAAGACAATAAGAACAGGCTCGGCGGGTCATGTGCAAGACAAAAGAAAATTTAATGGTGAGGACGTTCTCTATTGTCCCTATTGTGTTGGTCTCCTAAGAAGAGATCCCTCGGCAACGTACACGCGGTCATTTCAGAGGCGTGCGACTCGTAATAGCACGGTATGCCGCCCTCAAGATCGTCCCCATCTCCTTCCTAGATTCCCATATCGGCAAAACAACACAAAACGTCCCGCTCGCAAACGCCCAGATACTGTGGATCAAATATCAGTTGACAGACGCAAGCAATGTAGACGACACGCACATCGAGCAGGCAGTCCAGAACGTGTAAAATTCTCGACTGAACACGTAGTGCGAGAAAAACATGGGCAAGGGAACTAACCAAACGTTAATCGCGGAATACTTTTTGTCCAGGTCGGAGCAACTCACCTATGATGATCACGATTGCCGTAAAAATGGTTGAGTAGACGAATGCTTTTTTGAAGACGCGTTTGAGCGATGCCATTCGCTCTTCCTCGTCTTCTCCCAAGCAGTCCGGATCACTTGAGAAGTCCATCTTCGGTTCCTTCTCAAGGTCCGGAGAATTTTCAGAGGTCCGCTCTGAGTCGTTCTGCGCAGTCTCACTGGCATCCGACTTATCGACGTGATCGACCAACATCGCGATCGCGCGCGTTTCCGAAAAGTCATAGTCCGCGGGATCTGTACCACGACTTCAGAATGGCACATCGTTCCAGTCTCACCGAGAAGCTTACTCATCAGAGACACCGACACGGTCAGTAATCCCGAGAAGAGAAGTCCTGTGAGCCCACTGCAGACGGCAGAATACGGTTCCCCAAGGCTGGTAACGTTAATTTGTCCTTGAACGCACTCATAGTATAAACGATCGGGCTAGACGAATTGACTGAGTCAGAGACGTACCGTAGATCTTCCAGCACCCGATCATCCATGCTAACATGCTTAGACAGGCCCCACCTATCGCTCCACAAAGGACACCTGCACTCGTTAGTTTTGACCACGAGACTGTGAGCACGATCGGAATGACTGCAGGGCTGAGGATTACACCCCTGAGAAGGTTCAATTGCGCTCGTGGTTGGCTGTGAAGAAGGTCTTACTGCACATAATAGAGCTAAGTGGATTGTTAACGCGACGATCGGTGACACCAATAAAAAAAATCTCACCCATCCCAGGTCGATCTTTCCGGCGTTGAGCTAGAACTCGGAGTCAACTCCTGTACGATCAACGGGCGAATAACCTCACAATGGAAGCCCAGCAGCCCATCCAAACAGCCCAAATGCAGATGAAACAATGGGAAGCCTTAACGATCTCGTCACCCGTCGCTTTTGGTCTGAAATACGTCCGATATATGCTAGCACAAGTTAGAATGAACGAGGAAAGAGAAGGCAATCAGATACATACTCGTATGAGCTGTCAAGGTGCCCAGAACGATCAGTAACGTACATCGCAGATTCGCATTACAAGATTGTTACACTCACAAGAGACTCGATACTCCAATGAGTTCAGAACTTGCAGCAGACGTGACCGCCATGCTTGACAGGACTGACTCAGTAACCCAAAATTTCACATGGAAAAGATTTTCCCTCACAAAACTACAAGAAGAATAGCGATTGCACCCCCCTTTCCCATGAGAACAACCGCTGCAGCCGGGGCAGCGAGTCCCGCGCTCGTTTGAGTTGGGGACAATGGGGCAGGATATGTAGGAAAGTTTGGCTAGAGTGCTTGCGTCGTCAGAAACGGAAAACATTTGAAAAATTGGATCCCACGTTTGTAATCAGCGCCCTGGCACTCAGACCGAGGCAAGAGGCAAACGCCCAAGGCACTGCAAACCAGGAAAGGCCTCCCAACATCTTTAGCAATACGTGTTTGTTACTTGAGATCACGACCGGATGCAAAGACGTTGCACTCACATACGCTTTCGTCGTCGATTGAGGATGACTCGCGATCGCCTGAAGATGATTTCATTTTCGCGTCGCGTGACTCGGATCGTGTCAACTTACTCTCTGCCAATAGCCTAGGAGTTGTGCTTCGTCGATCACGATCCCCGAGCAAACGAATTTCGTGCTCACCTTGGTCACAAAATACCCCCGAAAATCCAGTCAAAAGTGCCGCCGCACCATTCACAAGACCCTGATTTGACTTCATAGTAAGATAGCTACCCCCTTGGTTACCCACCACTGGCGTATCAATGGCGGCCTGCTGTAACAAGTCGTACAGATTCGAGATGCTTCCAACCGCTGGCGACGTTCCGCTGCAGATGACATTCAGTCTCTGATCACGTAGATCCAAAGGAAAATAGTAGGGACACTAACTAGGCCCTGAAGATGAAGATGTAGATGATGACGAAGAGAATGATGGTATGGCTCCAGTCACAGATGAACGTTGCGCGCAACCCGCCGAAAATGACGTAGATCGCAATTCCGATAGGCAATAGGAAGCAAGCTGCGATGATGTTCATCCCCGTGAGCGCATTGACCGTCGCGGCCCCTCCGACTAACGAAATGGTATTTAGCAAACGGACACTCGTTGATAGGCAAGGTGCACCAACGAAGCAACGACCCGCAGACGATCAGGATGCAGAGGAAGCCGTAGAACGTAAAGAGGATATGACTAGCCGTTCCGAACCGCGTTTTGACGATTTCCAGGAACGTGTGAGCGCCGTTGGCGTTCATCTTCACTTTGGAAGCGATCATCCCGAACATGCAGATTTGGATGGTTCCACCGGCGGCGTACCACCTTCAAAATGACCGAGGTTGACATCTGGGACGCACCAAGGAGCAATTTTGGCTCACCAGGCTCCACTAACACCTGTGGAGATATCAGTCACTGAATTTCTAGAAACACGATGAACCGACCAAATGTGTATGCCGCTGTACTCGATTGGAGAAGGGTAGCGCTCCACGTCCATGCGCTCACTCTGGCTTCGGATATTAGACATAAATCCTGACCTCACCCGCAAACGAGAAACACACATTCCACAACAAACTAAACCAGGCTAAGAAGCAACGAGTTCATCGACGCTGGATCTCTGCAATAAACAACTGGGCACTAGAACTTACCTTGACGCTCCTCGACGCACTCTGAGAAAGGTGAGTGATAACAACGTGGAAAATGGTAGCCATCATACGTACTGTAAACTCCTCGGACGATGAAGGGGAGAATTTGAAGAAATTGCGTTGGAGCAAAGTCAACATTAACATGACGAAGGCAAAGAAGAATCCGACCCCTTCAAGTTCATTCCGTGTCAATACGACGGATGGCTACGGCCAACTTCATACACACCGATGACCACGCCATATCCGACACTTTGACCTAGCAGAATAGAGTTACCGAGGGTGCAACAACGTCAGCCATGTGCATGAATGGCCACTCACTCAGAAGAGGCTTGAACTCGGAGTACGTTGGGACGCCACTGGCCATGGCAGACATCGCAGAAAAAGTTGATGGCAGAGATGAAAATTTCGCCAAGCTTCTGCATCATGGGCATTGGCCAACTACTTACATATCTCCCCGAGTTCTAAGAATACACGCTGCACGATAAGATAGAGAAACGTCGAGTCCGGAAGTTCGATGACGCAGAAATAACAGCGTGTGTACGAGCAGAGTGTGCGAATGGAAAGATAAACAGGGAGACGTTGAGTGGGTCTGCTGACTGGTTGTTTTCCGGATGTCGTGTCACGGGCAGCCGCTCCGAGGAAATAAGACGATGGGTCCAATGTGCAGTGCTACTACTACTAGTTCAAGTTTGACGAGTCTGCTCAGCACAAATATGACGGGAAAATACTGATAACTCCGATGCAGCTCCGAGTCACCTCAGGTAGTACTCCATAGTCTCAGAAGCAGGTAGTAAGTCACATCACTAAAATGATCGTCCTCTCTAAGCTTCGCGAGGTTCCAAAAATAGATTTCCTCGTTGACTCGGACTGCTCTGGGTGCCTTCATAACCTCGCTCGAGCTTCATGATTGCGATATCTGGTGTGACTCGTGTTCCATCATATCGGTATTTTTTCACGGCCTGACTTCTTATCCGAACTTGGCGCTCTTGGCGACCCAAAAAAATGCCAAAAGTGAGAAAAGGCACGATTGTCCCTGATCTGAGGACGAAGAATTGGATGATGATATTATGCTGAAGAGGGATATGGTGCATCCTGATCGAATATAATCTGATCGTCACTTCACGTCGTACGAGATGATAATTGCATTGTTCGCGACGAGGACAACGAGCTGGATGCATGATGATACTTTACTGTCGCAAAGATATGGCGCACTATAATCTAGATACACTCACGACTCACAAGAAAATCTATGCTAACCTATACATATTCATATGTCCGAAGTCCGAACACGTTCGAGATCATAGTAATGACAGGACTCAGATCTCAGATCTGTACAGCATCATGATAATTTTGCAATTGTTGTGATGACAACAATAACATACCACTGCTATCTCACTCACTCTCACTCACCTTTTGCACCACCCTTGCTCCGCTTGTGTCATTGCCTGCCACTCCCATATTACATCTACATGGAACCCGCCATTGTGGCGAGAGCGCACACATGAGCAGGAGTACACCTGCACTGGACACTGATTTGTCTGCTAAATGTGCCTGTGCTCACTTCGAGCTTGTTAGGTTCACGAGGGACCATGGAAGGCATAGAGACACGAGAGAATGATGGCCGATGATGATTGAGTTTAAACGAAAGTCCACGAACTTGAAGCCCTAGATACATGATCATATGAGCTAGGGTGGCGTGCTCAGCACCACCAAAGCAATAACAAAACTGAGAACATACCTTTCACGTTAGGTAGTATCTTGAGTCCTACTTACGCGATCGTGTGTTCCAAGTTCTGTCCAGGAGCCATTGACTTGTCGAATCGATTCCAACTTGATCGACCCCTCGTAGGAGGCACAGCGTGAGTTCTAAACTTCGTAGTGAAAGCGCCATTATCGGACCCCAACCAACGAAGAAGAGCCTGGAGGACGATCGTCGTGCCACCGCCGGTCTCGCCGGGGCAGTTCCCGACTTGGATCAGTCTACATCACAATGAAACCAGCCCCACATATAAGCATGACCGACGACCAAGTTTCACTCAGGACCGTCGCCGCTACAGATCTGGAGATCAACCTCTCGACGCCGGAGCATGTCTGGGCCTCCGTATCAGCCTCAGCCCATCCCCTCCCAGCCCCCGTCTCTCAGCGAAGAAGCCTCGAATCTCGTCTGTCGCATTTCCAACCTCCTTCGCCTTCTACACGACCTCAAGAGCGAGGAAGCCAAGCTTGATGCACGGGCACGCCAACTATGGGAGCAACCGGGTCCATCTACGCCGCCCCGGCCAACAATCTCCACCCCAGTCTCGAGGCGTCGTGTCCGGAACACGGAAAGCACGACTGAAATGGCTACGCCTGAAATGGCTACGCCCAGTACCCCGTCACACATTAATCCAAGTATATGGTTTTTGCTGAAACCCGTATTATCATTGAACTTGATTGGCAGAAAACTTCGAGACCCCAGTAAAGGCTTTTTTGTTGATGCAGTCGTTCGCATTAGCGATGTCAGTTAGAAGCAAACGCAAGGGCAGGGTATTCTTGACGGGCGATGGCAGCGAGTTCGGGGAAAGAACATAGAGCTGGAGTGCTGGGCATGGTCGGGTCATGGTTGGCTGACTGCCAGAGGACTGGATGATACGTGATAATTTTTTTTTTTTTTTTTTTTTGGGGGGGGGATTTCATACATGGGCAGATAGATGCCCTGACGAAGACGCTGTGGCTTTTGTACGACCATCTGATTGTTTCTCCCGAGCCAATGGCCTGCTTGACCATGTACTCCAGACTTCCCATACAGATTATCAGGTGAGCTGGAATAGCGTGAGTATACTGATCGCGTCCTATCACGGGATGCAATCAGAATCCACGACAAGGGCCAGAATATGCAATACTTACTAACGTGCATTTAGAAAGCTTTCGACTAGACCTTACTCGCCAAATTGATATCTATTGATTACATTAACCCAAAGTCTCCTTGTATCGACGACTGCACCAAGTCGTGAGGCGAGCAAGAATGCACCACTCAATTTCCTTAGATCGTTGTACACATGAGCGAAATATGGCGAGCGAGGCCGCGGTCAACTGACCTATTAAGACTGTAAGTCTCCCGGGGAGGCGGAGTGAGCCTATGCTGAAGCATGATCGGAATGTTTGCACGAATGTGGCTTGTGACATCTGTCCAATGCGAACCCTGCCCAAAGGCGAACGGTTGCGGCGTAGATGGTCTGAAGGGTGTCGCGAGCAGAATCATGGATTCGACATGGGCATTCAACATGGCCTAATGGGTATCATGGGAATCGTGGTAAGAGGAGGTCGCAAAGCTTGCACAAACCTCATTCTCCTCGCCTGTGAGGTAACCTAGCTTCAGACTGCAATCAACACATGCATTGCGATCCTCCGCTGCTGCGGCCTGAAGTAGGCGCAACCAGTCGTCCATGAATTCTTTTGTATATTCACGTGTAGCACCGAAATCGACCAGCGAGACCTAGATTGACATGAATTTCACGAACAATGCAGAAAACATTACGAACCTGCTGGGTTTTGGAGTTCCATAAGAAATTTGTCCAGTTAGGATCAGTCTGCATCAGTCGGAATTCAAAGAGCTCTCGCAAACAGAGCTCGGTGATACGTTCTGCAATCTGTTGGTCCGATCGATCAACCACGGGCACTTTTGTCTTTTACCGATTTAATACCTCGTTACGCTCCTCTTGAGGAAGAGTTGAGACAGATAATTCTCCCACACTGACACCCCCGACGTGTTCCATGACGAGAACACGGTCAGTACTGCCTTCCCATACCCAAGGGACTTTGAAGCGAGAATCCCCGCCAAGAAGCTCTGGCGAGTTATATCGTCGCAGAAATTGCGCTTCTCTCGAATAATCACACTCGTCGGCCAATTCCTCTTTCATGACCTTTAGCAAATTTCCTGCTAAGCAACGTTTGCGAGATACATCGGAGACTTACCTGAACTGTACGGTCTAGGAACAATCCCTTTGGCAACAGTTGGCCAGCGGTTAGCAGTAACTTGACATAACCAAGGTCGCTGGCGATCGAGTTCGCGATGTTCGGGAATTGTATTTTAACGGCAACCCGCTCCTCTCGGCCAGTAAGCGAGGAAGACGCAGCCAATACCGCGCTATGAACTTGTCCGATCGAGGCTGCTGCAAAGGGTACACGATCGAATGAGGTAAAGTAGTCCGCCCACGAGGTACCCAATGCAGCCGTGAGCACTTCCTGCCCATCCCACGTGAGCTGACCCGGATGACTGACATCAAGTCGAGCCCACCTCCAATTGCCAGTCTGGCATATAATGGGCGCTATCCTGTACACGCCTGAATATCTTATCCACTTCAGGTGGGAGTATATGGGTGTCTAGTCTGGGTGGTGAGTATGTCTCCTACCGCTTGAACTGAAAGCACTCTCACCTTGTATGCTCATAAATTGACCGAGTTTCAGGGCGGCACCTCTCATTTGTGACAGTTTGGAGACTAGTCGCTTGATATTAGCTTCTGTCATCATTAAGGAACCCTGTTGGCTATCGCCCGAAGCAACCGTTGACCGGCGAATAATCTCCGAGGCAGCCCCATATCCCAGAGAGGCTGCTAGACCTGCAATTTTTTGATGACAAGTGAATATTGCAAATAGTCAAGAAGTATTGGACGTACCACCATAGTGAAATAGGCGGCCTATCCTAGAAGAAGGCACTTTGGATGATTGCAGATTGCGCGTTATGACAGGTTCAGCGGTTCGGGTATCACCAGCAGGAAGCGCAGACGTAGCTTCTATGGGCTAATCAATAATGGACGATGATAAGTGAATTGCTGAATGTATGGCTGCGCAGAAATGTCGAAGTACCTTGTTGGCACCGAAAAGCACCGGGGACGGGGTACTGTCTTGATGCCCATCAAGGATACGAGTGATAGACTCGCGCACGGCAGAAACCTCCACAATTTCAGGCGGTACATCCACACCAACCGACACGTTCTTTTCGACAGTAATTGGTTCAGTAAAAGAGCCATTATCTCTCGCAATGGCCTGCAAGTTTTTTTGTGTGTAGGAATTTGGGAGTGCCTGCGCGCTTCTTATCTGTGCTGCGCGAAATGTAATGTCAGCGATGGAATGAACGACACAAAGCCATCCAAACGCTGGCGATGGTGGCATTCGAACAGAGCGCGTCAAGCACAGCCACTGAATTGAAGGGCGGGCCGTTCAAAACCCGACTGCTTAACTTGGTTTAGTACCGATACGCACAAAATCACAGATGTACCATACACACAATCCCAACCTTTCCAGATTTGTGGTACAGAGGTTCGTGTCACTCTTCAAAGCTTCCACTAACTTCCATTCATCTGTCCTGTCTTAGTTCGGATGTGATATCAGATTTACGAGTTAATGTACTGGAGGAGAATTCGACAAGTGTCATATGGTACAAAGTACGGGCTGTTTGCTTCTTTCTATCCATTCAGGTCTCACAGGATATCAGGAACGCTTCCTCTCGGACCAGGAGATCATTGAACATATCGTCGTGGGTATTCTGCGCGATCGAGCTCAAAGACGGGCTGAAATGGTCTCGTAGCACAACCAGACATCCACCATCTGCTGGGTTATTCACCGTCCGAAACAAGGATGGTACATTCGCATCCGATCTCCAACTTTCCCCCCAGGGGTCTTTATTCCGCTGCTTCCCGTTCCGCCCTCTTCACCGAATTTCACCGATGCTGCCTTGTTTTTTTCGTGTCGAACAAATGCCTATCCTTCGTCGCCGCCGCCATTCGATGCAGGTGATAGTTGCAAAGCCTCGACTGATAGCCTAGCCTCAGATAGCACAGCCGTGCATTCCTACCCGCCTACGCCTCCCGCAGCGCCTGTTGCTATCCCACCTCTTTCACCGCGGTCAATTGACGCGAGACTCGACGCGATCGGGACGGCATCTAACAGAGTATCGAATAAAGTGACACCTGCGAGAATCACAAAATTCCTTCTTGCACCCCATTCCTCCCCGCACGTGCCTGGTCCGCAACCTGGTGAAGAGAGATCACTCTTCACACGTGCCCTTTCCTTCTTCCATAACAATAGGCCTTCTCACTCTGTTTCATTTACACTTTGCGCCTTTGATAGACTGGGTAATGTGCCGCAGGTGGCTGGCCCGTCCTCGCAACCACAACGGCACTCGCAACTTATTCCCAAGATACCTTCACCGCTTCTTACATTTCACGACAAGACACCAATGCTAACTGTTGGCTCGTTTACCGGGTTGCTAGAGATAGACCGCGCAGAGGAGCGGATCTTGGGCGTGGACACGAGCTTCTGGATTGCTGTTGCGTTGACGTACCTAGAGTTTTTGGAGGAAAGAGAGGTATGTTCAACCCATGATTCTGTCTGCGATTTATGTACTGATGGCGGCATATACAGAGTTATCTAGCTGCAGTGACGGACTAACATGATACTGTATACAATATTGTACATAACTATTTGCCCTAGTATGGGGTTAGGGTTTTTACCCACGTGATTGACTTTTTTACACGTGACCGGGACGGGGCTTGCGGAGTTTGAAATCTACCTCTTTTCGAACTTGAACCAGTCAGCCAGTGGACGGTCCGAACAACATCAACTCGTCCAAGATCACAACCATGGTATGTCGCGTCGTATTCACACCACTTCCATCCATGATCCCACATATCCTATAGTCTGTTACCCCTGCTACAATGCGTCGTTTGATGCGCGAAATCTCGGAGCTGAAGAAAAGTCCACCAGAAGGGATCCGTATTGTTACGAGCGACGAGAACATCCTTGATGTTACCGGAATAATTGAGGGTCCTGGTAAGTTCACGTGCTTTTTGAACTGCTTCATTTGAATTGAGCGTATTTTTTGCCTATTGTCAGAGGGTACACCTTACGCAGGAGGATACTTTCGAGTGCGGTTCAAATTCGTGGAAGAGTTCCCCGCAGCCCCACCTAAATGTTTGTAATACCACTCTCAATACTGTTGTCACTGTCTGACGCGTCTTGCAGGTTGGTTTGCCACAAAAATCTTCCACCCGAACGTATCGTCTGCGGGCGAAATATGTGTAAACACGCTAAAGAAGGATTGGAAATCCAGCTACGGCATTGGTCACATCCTAGTGACCGTGAAATGTCTTCTCATTTATCCTAATCCCGAATCCGCGCTCGATGAAGAAGCCGGGAAACTTTTGTTGGAGGATTATGACAGCTACTTCTCGCGAGCGAAGCTGATCACGAGCGTGCATGCCACCCCGCGGACAAGTCCCCCAGAATTCCAACTATCGAAAGGGAATAACTCGGAGGCTAGTGACGTGCTACCTGCTACGGTTCCGGATGCACCAGAACCCTCTCAGGCGATTGCCGTTCCGTCGTCCTCTACGACACGCAAGTCTGTTCAGCCGGCTCTATCTTCACAACCACTGCAATCCTCTACAGAAAACATGCCCCAGCAATCTTACTCCCCGACATCCTGTTCCAATAAAGGTAGCAAGGAACGCATAACATCACCCTCTCCGCTATCCACAGCAGATTCAAACATAGGAACTCTGGGCACGACTTCGAAGGCGGTGAAGAGGACGGCAGCGACTGGAACCGTTGGCGTGGAAAAGCGGAAGAAAGCTTTGAAGCGACTATAGCATTAATGGGACAGTGCATAACGCATTTCATGACTGTACGCTCTAGTGTTGTCTGTAGTACTGGTATCATGTCACGCACGTGACGATTGTGTGACAATAGAAAGACAATTTTCGGATTAATGAAAGTTATTTAACTTCCTTGCCTCCGTCATGTTCTCAAGGTCTCTGTTCGCTCGTTCAGCCCCGCTCAGACTGTCGGCAACGTTGACGGCGCGAGTAGGCTCACGTCCTCTAAGCACTGTGCGCTTCGCCCACCCTGCACGCAGTGTGGTGGTATCACGTTTTGCGAACTTGCGACGGTCCTCAAGTGCACCAGCGTTCCGCACCGAAACCCAAGATGACAGGCGAACCTCCGCTGCGCCTTCAGGGACATGTTATATCGCCAACATTCCTTACAAGGTGACCGCAGAGGAGCTCAAGGATGCGTTCTCCGAGTTTGGAAAAGTCGTATCTGTCAGATTGCGTATGTCGCGTCTCGCTCCAACGCGTAGCGTTCCGCAAGGGAGCTAATTTTGTGTTTTCAGTGACTACGAATGCAGGTCTGTTTCGGGGCGTCGGGTTCGTTCAGTTTGAGTCGGTCGAGGACGCTGTCGGCTTTGTCGAGGCGAACCAGGTGGACCCTGTTTTCGTGTTGGACAGGCAACTTCACGTCGAGCATGCGCAGAAGATGAAGAGCGTGCAGAAGCCGGTAGAGCCTTGCGACACGCTCATGATGTTCGACTTTAGAGGAGAATCGGCGGACGAGGTGCGGGAAATGTTTGGCGGTCATTCGGACAGCATACTGGCGGTGCGGTTCGGTGAGTTCAATTGTAATTCTTTTTTGCCGCGGGTATTGATACTGCATCTTTCACGTAGATAAAAAGGAGTCGGGTCGTCCATCGCGAAAAGCTTTCGTCCAGTTCCGTGACGTGAGCATGGCGACGGAAGCTATGGAGGCCTTCCAAGACCAGAACGGCAATCCTCAAATCACGTATGCTAGACAAAGACAGACCCCCGTCAACGCGTATTCTCTTACTTCTAGACTATCACATCACAGGGATCAATAGATGCAATCGACTCTATACCAGTTGATTATGTTACCGATATTATTCACTACCGCTGTCTTTGGTCTGCGGAACTAGAAAAAAAAGTACAATATCCCCCCTCCGAGCTTCGTTCCCCATCTAAGGACACTTCTAACATATTTGATGGTGACGAGAACTCAGGCGTAGACGCTCATACAGATGATCTGCGCTCAACGTCCTTGCAAGGACCGCTGGACGTACATAGCAAAATATTGAAATTGGTGCTCTTGCTGAAGCTTCCTTGACCACGTCCATCGTGCGTGCAAGTCTCCGAAGATAGTATAATGATTGCTCACTGGCTGTAAAGTCATTGCCCATACGACACAATAATATAGATCAGATCTAAGATATCGACACCTACCTAGTATTAAGTCATCAGCCCCAACGAGTGACTGCAGGCTAGCTTTACAAGACGAAAGATTCAATAGTGAAAGGAAAACATAACCATGGCATCTGCTACCATCCCAGACGAATCGGCATCTCTGTCTTGAACTCCCCATCACAAGACATCGATAGTTTACACTCGTGTAGATAGATCACGTAGTTCGTGTACCTTCCCCAACCTTTTAGTCAATTTTCAAAGCCTCTGCGAACCTGAGATGACGAACCTCGTATATCTGGTCTTGGACAGAACCGCTCCTTCCCATCTGATTCGGCGTATGACCTGCGTAAATAAAGAACCAGCCAGTGTAGACGTACGACGCACCTCGTTCAGATCAGCAGTTATGTCCATGACTGATTCCGCTCGGGGATATGTTATGTGAGTGTCCCGTCGCCTTGATGTCGTGTTGGCGGCCAGGTCATTCTGGACAATCTCTGTCAGGTTCGGATTTTGCGGATTTCGAAGAACGAGTCTGAAGTTCAATGACGCTAGCAGACAGTTTGAATAGCTGTGCATGTCTTAGCATTGACGGAACTGGTCGAAATCGTGGTTACCCACAGTTTCGACTGCATATAAGATCTAGTTAAAAGATCGGTCAGGACGCCGTCAGCGCATATCGGAGGACATACATGGCGAGATGAAATTGGTACTGCTGGAGCACCAATGCGATGGTTAGCTCTACGATCGCAGCTATGGTCGTTACAAGACCAGTCTCGATGGTAAACCTCGTCAACTTGATCAGCATCAATTTGCTGCTTCTGAAACTAGACTGGGAAGGACGGAACTGTGCAACATTGTATGAGTATAAGCTCGAAAAAGAGGACTCGACGCAGGCGCACGCTCAGCATCATGCAAATTGTGATTGTAAGATCACACGCAACGCTACTCCCAAGCCAGGTCTGACCAGTGTTTGAGTTCTAAATGGACGAGAAACAGTGCTACAGGTGTACTCACCACGAGTGAAGCTAGGGGGAATTGATGAATACTACCGTAGTAATCGATGGAACCCGGAACACTATGTATTGAACCCTGTGGAAGAGTTCAGCTAGACGGGGGGAAATTGCAGTACAAGCATGACTGACAAGCAAGGACAAGGCGATGATGCTCCCAGATTGAACTATGGAGACCTAAGTAAACACTTCATTAGTGTGTTTGAGATATTCCCAATCGAAACACATATATCACCATCATGATAGAAAGCGGAATGACGCGGCACTTTTGAAGGGACCATATCCTCCAGCAATAAAAACTTTGAGTCAGTGTAGTCACTTCTTTCGATTAGCCACCCAAGTGTCTGAGACGATGAGATGCTCACCGAGCCCAGCCATGGGCGCCAAAGTAAATAAACTGGAAAGTAGTGTGGGTGGATACATTTCCCCATTGTAGTCCCATGCTATCAACGATCCCCAGAAACCCGAGAAGATGAAGCCAGTCATCGCTGCTTCTAGTAGAAGGACAACCGTCACTGAGAGGATGCTCAGCCACAACACCACAAGTGACGACATCTATCACCTAACACCTTTGTAGGTCTGCGGTCATCTGGAAAACTAGTAAAATAAATATCTGAGGAATTGTTAAGTGAGTGATCTAGTATTAGCATTGCGATGTCGTGGATACATACAAGACTGGACGACTAAAGATCCCATTAGCCCAAAGGACAGAGTGAATCCAACGATCTACATGCCGCATAACTGTGGGTTAGAATGAATGAACAAGCAACATGAATAGTACAAACATAAGGTCCATTCC
Source organism: Leccinum boreale (assembly GCA_038092235.1). Taxonomy (NCBI): domain Eukaryota; kingdom Fungi; phylum Basidiomycota; class Agaricomycetes; order Boletales; family Boletaceae; genus Leccinum; species Leccinum boreale. The sequence continues at coordinate 10,774 of JBBPPX010000272.1, read as the reverse complement.
TGACGAAACCAGGTGTTCGACGCAGCGAAGCAATAACTCAATGTGTTGACTCACACAGCTTGAAAGTAGCTCGCAGGCACCAAAATACTGAGTATCGTTTCTGAGCACCGTGCAGGGTGTCATGCTGAAAATAATAATTTGACAATACCTGTCAGTCATATGGAGTTGCAGTCTGTGTTTGAATCTTCGGAGTAATCACGTTTTGTACACGGAAGAGCAAGTAGCGGGGAGCAAAATATAACGGCTGTGGATATCGTTTGGATTCAGATTTTTAAGGTGGCTGCCAGGATAGGTGTGGATGTGCTCCTCCACACCCTTCGAGCCTCAAAATGGAATGCTGTGTCCTATTAATTAGAATGCCGGAATGAATAGGTGTTACCTGAGCCTGCGTTTACGTGACCACAGCAATATTTTCATCGGCGTGGGACCACTGATACTATGTACGACTTTTGATTCTAACCATCCTGTGAAAAAGTGGATTATTCAGATGAATTCCGACCCTAGCAGATGATGTTGACCTCCCAACGTGCGACCGGGATCAGACCACTGAATTACAAGAAGGCAGAGCTGCATGGCGCGTCTGATAATGTTTCCAAAACAAAAGGAAGAGGGCGTGAGATTTGAACGGAAGTCTTACTAATTAATCGGTCGGCCACCTGAGGAGTGGCCGCGCCTAGCGTTGCCTTGAAGTGAATTGAAGTGAAGGGAGGTGTATTTTTGGCGCACTTCGATACAGTTTGATGGAACGAAGGTGCATGAGAAGTGACTTCGTCCACTTCGGGAAGTGAAACGAAGTGTCCCGGAACTTTCCATCCAATCATAAGTGATTATTAATCAGTATAGTAATTCTACTCGTTTTCGACTGCGTTCGCAAGTAACTGGTAGAGTTCGTCAATATCGCCCGATTCCATGAGCTCATCTATGGTTCTCTCTGTAGTAGTCTACCACTGAGAAGACATGTTGCTGAGATGCAATGTTGCTTTGACTGGCAGGTATCATCCAAACCTCGACAAAACTGTTTTACTTGCAAATAAACATTGCCAGGGTGGCGGCACTACCCTGTGAAATGATTGTGTAGAGTTACTAAAGTACCTGGACTATATTCATTGCTAAATATACCACGTACAGACTACAGTTCACCTTGCCTCCCGAACTGAATGAACTCACTTCCTTCCCAATTCGGTTGCAGCGAAGTGTGACGAAGTGTGACCTCCGCGAAGTGAACTTCATTCACTTCGAAGTTACTTCACCTCTGCGGCAACGCTAGGGCCCGCGCCGGAGATTGACAACCCTGAGTGCAAAGGACCTTCCTTGTTGCAAGCACGCACTCATGTGAATGCTCTCTGCAGTCGTGCTCCTCCGCGCTCTAGTAATCCTCTTCCTGGTGCCGAGCTAGTGGTACCATCTCGAACTGTCTCCGCGTTAACGACTAATCCTGCTGCCCTTCACTCCCAGCTCTTCCAACCTCTCGTTTATCCCCGTTCTGCCGCCTCCCCATTTTATCCTCCGACTGCTGATCTGATCGCATCCTGGGACTGCGCCAACATAATCGCGACCTTCGACAACAAAACGTGGCGCTCATCTGTCGGAGCTTTCCAACTTGAATTGGGAGACATGCACCTTTCCAAACCGGCACGTCGGACGCGAGTTCGCGATGCATCACGGGAACATGCGAGCAAGGTCGCGTGCCTATCACTGGCATCGATGCGCGTTCATTGGCCGAAGTACAAGTGGCAATCCAGTTTGCGGTTTGCGGTCGAGCATGGCCTCAAGCTCGTTGTTAAGAACACCGGGTGAGTAACTTGTGTTCAGTTGCGACGCGAGGTCGATGCCTCTTCGTAAGCCTGACACTCATCCCATGCATAGGCATGGTTTTATCGGGCGTAGCCGCCCGGGGTTCGTTTGTAGCGTGGACACACAACATGAAGGACATGTGCCGCAGGGAGTGCCAGAAGACGTGACATTTTGAAGTTTGGTAGACCGATTTGAGAGCGATACATTTCGTTCGCTCACAAGGTTAGTTTTGCATTGGTGCCATGACACTCGGTGCGGGTGTACAATGGCTTGATGCATATACTGCTCCGAATAAGCAAGATCGCTCGGTGATTGGCGGCGCAAGCGTGTCTGTCGGTACTGCCGGCGGATGGTTGCTATGCAAAAGGCATCACCCCTGTCAACTAGCTATGGTTTGGGTAAAGTCATTCTCGTCGATGCTACCAAATACGAAGCTGATGGGTCGTTGAAGGAGTCGACAACGTTTTGGAAATCTCGGTAGTCCTTTCGACGCCTGAATATTTGGTGGATCTCGGGCGGGGGCGGGGGCACACAGGGAACAGTAACATCGGTCGTTCCAACCCTGAAGTATATGTATGAACACACGATGCAACTGTTACTAATGGTATTACCCGAGCTGATCGAAGGATTTCTGCACTATCAAGACATGTCTGGAAATGAAGGTCGGTGGGTACGGCCAACTAATTAGTCAGGGAATGACATTCTTTTATTTACTACGGGTCAAATATGACAAAAGAGACTGCGACGAGTAAGATGCAGGCATGGCAAAACTTCACGGCGTTCTTGGCGCCCTATGGGGTAGAGTCTAAGAGCACAAGATCTAGAATGCGCATGCACGGCTATCGAGTCTGAGTGGATTCCGCGATTATTGATATTCGCCTGGTCCTGAGGAGGGTCAGCAAATAACGAAAAAAGGTTCTTGGGTACTCCAGTCGTCGAGGTCTGTCTACCGGGGAGTCACGTTCCTGGTTTAGCTAGAGATGGATGAGCAACATAATCACGGAACGCCGCCGTCATGCTGTGAGTCTGTTCGGATCTGCGACAGTCGCAACAGCAGCCTCATCGCAAACTTTACATACTGGCTACAATGAATCTATGATACGATCCAATGCAATGATATGATATCCGCTACAGAAAGTGTTCTTTGAAGATCGGATCCAAGGTTTCGATACCTACACAGTATTTCACAAGTCATCAGCCGCGACCACTGCATGCTGGCTTTACGAGACAAAAGATCAATGGTGAAAGGAAAACATAACTATGGCATCTGCTACCATCCCAGACAGATCGGCATCTCCAACTCCCTGTTACAAGGCTTCCATAGTTTACACCCGTGTAGACAGATCACGCAGTTCGTGTACCTTCCCAACCTTTTTAGTCGGGTTTCAAGGCCTCTGCGAACCAGAGATGACGAACCTCGCATATCTGGTTTTCGTCCTTCCCATCTGATTCGGCGTATGACCTGTGTAAATAAAGAACCAGCCGGTGAACATGTACGGCGCACCTCGTTCAGATCAGCAGTTATGTCCATGACTGCCAGTGATTCCGCTCGGGGATATGTTATATGGGCAGATTGAGTGTCCCGTCGCCTTGATGTCGTGTTGGAAGCCAGGTCTTTCCGGACAATCTCTGTCAGGTTCAGATTTTGCGGATTCCTAAGAACGAGTCTGAAGTTCAATGACGCCAGCAGACAATTTGCATAGCTGTGCATGTCTTAGCACTAACGAAACTGGTCGAAATCGTGGTTACCCACAGTTTCGACAGCATATACAATCTAGTTAGAGATCGGTCAGAACAACGTCAGCGCATACCGGAGGACATACATGGCGATATGAAGATTGTACTGCGAGTAGGCCATTGCGATGATTAGCTCTAGGCTCGCGGCAATAGTCGTTACCAGACCAGTCTCGACGGTAAACCTCGTCAACTTGACCAGCATCAATTTTCTGTTTCTGAAACTAGACTGGGAAGGACGGAACTGTGTAGCATTACAATGTATGAGTGTACGCTCGAACAGAGGACTCGACGCAGGCGCACGTTCAGTATCATGCAGATTGTGATTGTAAGATCACATACAACGCTGCTCCCGAGCCAGATCTGACCAGTGTTTGAGTTCTAAATGGACAAGAAACAGTGCTACAGGTGTACTCACCACCGGTAAAGGCACCGTAAATAAAATGGGGATCATGTTAGAAATGGTACCGACGGCACCCGAACCACTAACGAAGCCATCCTGTGGAAGAGTCCAGCTAGTAGACGGGGGGATATTATTAGTACAAGCATGACTGACCATCCAGGCAATGACGCAGATGCTGACAGATTGAACTAGGGAGAGCTAAGTAAACACTTCATTAGTATGTTTTAGATATTCCCAATTGAAACCTATATATCACCATCATGATTGGAAGTGGAATCACGTGGTGCTTTTGAAGGGACCATATCCTCCAGCAATAAAAACCTTGAGTCAGTGTAGTCACTTCTTTCGATTAGCCACCCCAATGACTCAGACGGTGAGATGCTCACCGAGCCCAGTCATAATGGCCAAAACACCTAAACTGGAAAGTGGTGAACCGAGCTGATCCATTTCCCCATACTCATATACTGTCAACGATCCCCAGAAACCCGAGAAGATGAAGCCAGTCATCGCTGCTTCTAGTAGAAGGACAACCGTCACTGAGAGGATGCTCAGCCACAGCACCACAAATGACGACATCTATCACCTAACACCTTTGTAGTTCTGCGGTCATCTGGAAAACTAGTAAAATAAATGCTGAGGAATCGCCAAGTGAGTGATCTAGTATTAGAATTGCGATGTCGTGGATACATACAAGACTGGACGACTAAAGATCCCATAAGTCCAAAGGACAGAGTGTATCCAACGACCTACATATGGGACGTTGTGGGTCAGAATGAATGAAAAAGCAGTGTGAATAGTACAAACATAAGGCCCATTCCTGACGAAAGTTGGTGAAAGGAAAACATAACCGTAAGTTAACATCTGGTATCATCCCAGACGAATCACCATCTCTCAATCCCTGTCACAAGGATTCCATAGTTTACACCCGTGTGGACCGATCACGCAGTTCGTGTACCTTCCCAACCTTTTTAGTCAGTTTTCAAGGCCTCTGCGACTCCCCAGAGATGATGAACCTCGTACATCTGATGGTCGACAGAACCGCTCCTTCGCATCTGATTATACGTACGACCGAGTCCGTAAATATAGAAGCTGGCGTTGTTGATGTACGACGCACCTCGTTCGGATCAGCGGTTAGTATGTCCATGACTGATTCCGCTCGAGGATATGTTCGCACGACATGGACAGGGGTGAGCGCTATAACCTGCCTGAGTCCTGACATCCTTTCGAATTATAAGTAAGACAGCATCCTGCACATGACTGCCAGGTGTATAATGATCGGCGGACTAGATGTTTGCTTTATGCAGAGTAGCCAAAGCCTGAGATCTATGTGTTATTGGGTGCGCAAGGTATCTTGCACTCAGGTTCCATCGTCAGTATTATGATTCCTCACTGTTTTGTAGAGTCTTACTATACCAGGTGCCAAGATCTGCTTTGTTCATCCGTCCTCGAATTGCCCATACGGCACAATAATATAGATCAGATCCAAGATATCGACGCCTACCCAGAATTTTACAAGTCATCAGCCCCAACGAGTGACTGCAGGCTGGCTTTACAAGACGAAAGATTAAATAGGGAAAGGAAAACATAACCGTGGCATCTGCTACCATCCCAGACGAATCGGCATCTCTGTCTTGAACTACCCATCACAAGACATCGATAGTTTACACTCGTGTAGATAGATCACGTAGTTCGTGTACCTTCCCAAACTTTCTAGTCAGTTTTCAAGGCCTCTGCGAACCAGAGATGACTAACCTCGCATATCTGGTCTTCGACAGAACCGCTCCTTCCTATCTGATTCGGCGTATGACCTGTGTAAATAAAGAACCAGCCAGCGTAGACGTACGACGCACCTTGTTCAGATCAGCAGTTATGTCCATGACTGATTCCGCTCGGGGATATGTTATTTGGGCAGATTGAGTGTCCCGTCGCCTTGATGTCGTGTTGGAAGCCAGGTCTTTCCGGACAATCTCTGTCAGGTTCAGATTTTGCGGATTCCTAAGAACGAGTCTGAAGTTCAAAGACGCTAGCAGACAGTTTGCATAGCTGTGCATGTCTTAGCATTGACGGAACTGGTCGAAATCGTGGTTACCCACAGTTTCGATTGCATATAAAATCTAGTTAGAAGATCGGTCAGGATGCCGTCAGCGCATACTGGAGGACTTACATGGCGGTATGAAAATTGTGCAGCGGGTACACCATTGCGATGATTAGCTCTAGGCTCGCGGCTATAGTCGTTACAAGACCAGTCTCGATGGTAAACCTCGTCAACTTGATCAGCATCAACTTGCTGTTTCTGAAACTAGACTGGGAAGGACGGCACTGTGTAGCATCACAATGTATGAGTACGCTCGAAAAGAGGACTCGACGCAAGCGCACGTTCAGTATCATGCAGATTGTGATTGTAAGATCACACACAACGCTACTCCCAAGCCAGGTCTGACCAGTGTTTGAGTTCTAAATGGACGAGAAACAATGCTACAGGTGTACTGACCACGAGTAAAGGCATTGAATAGATGTCACCGATCCAACTCACGCCGATGGCACCCATATAATAAGGGAGGTCATCCTGTGGAAGAGTCCAGCTAGACGGGGGGAAATTGCAGTGGGGAAATTGCAGTACAAGCATGACTGACAAACCAGGCAAAGGCGATGATGCTCCCAAATTGAACTAGGGAGAGCTGAGTAAACACTTCATTAGTATATTTGAAATATTCCCAATCGAAACATGTATATCACCATCATGATAGAAAGCGGAATCGCGCGGCACTTTTGAAGGGACCATATCCTCCAGCAATAAAAACCATGAGTCAGTGTAGTCACTTCTTTCGATTAGCCACCCAAATGTCTGAGACGATGAGATGCTCACCAAGCCCAGCCATGGGCGCTAAACAAACTAAATTGGAATATAGTAGGGTTGGAAACATTTCCCCATCGACGCCGTATACTATCATCGATACCCAGAAACCCGAGAAGGTGAACACAGTCATCAATGCTTCCAGTAGAAGGACAGCCGTCACTGAGAGAATGCTCAGCCACAACACCACAAGTGACGACATCTATCACTTAACACCTTCGTAGGTCTGCGGTCATCCGGAAAACTAGCAAAATATATATCTGAGGAATTGTTAAGTGAGTGATCTAGTATTAGCATTGCGATGTCGTGGATACATACAAGACTGGACGACTAAAGATCCCATAAGTCCAAAGGACAGAGGGAATCCAACAATCTACATGTCGCATAACTGTGGGTTAGAATGAATGAACAAGCAACATGGATAGTACAAACATAAGGCCCATTCCTGACGAAACCAGGTGTTCGACGCAGCGAGGCAATAACTAAATATGTTGACTCACGTAGCTTGAACGAAGCTCGCAGGAAAATCAATACTGAGCATCGTCACTGAGCACCGTGCAGGGTGTCATGCTGAAAATAATAATTCGACATACCTGGAGTCAGTGGTCTGACTCATATTGAGGTTGTAGTTTGTGTTTGAGTCTTCGGAGTAATCACGTTTTGTACACGCAAGAGCAAGTAGCGGGAAGCAAAATATAACGGCTGTGGATATCGTTTGGATTCGGATTTTTGAGGTGGCTGCCAGGATAGGTTGGATGTGCTCCTCCACACCCTGTGAAACGTGTTGGTTCAGATGAATCGAAATTCCGACCCCAGCAAATGGCATGTTGGCTTCCAAAGTGTGGCCGCGATCAGATATCAAGTAACCGGGTTACAAGAAGGCCGGAGCTGCATAGTGCGTAGGGTAGTAGTGAATCCAAAAGCAGAGGATGACGTAAGATGAAGGGGACGAAGAGGTGTGATGGGATTTTTGGCTGGAAATCCACATTCTTCAACGGCGAGGGTGATGGGGACGGGGCTGAGTTTGAGGGCGGGGAGGAGTGCACGCGCCGCGGATCAGTGGCGGTATTAATAATTCGATTTGCACTCTGGCACAGCCCGACTCGCTCGCCGCGGAGTCCTCCGAGTCGCCGTCCATCAAATTGCCATTGGGTCATCAATGCACCATCCTTCGATCAGCTACGATGTATTGACACCGTCTGCCATCATCGGGGAGCGCCGCCGTGAGTCTGTTTGGATCTGCGACAGTCGCGACTGCAGCCTCATTGCAAATTTTACATTTCGGTGAATCCGATCGGCAGTTATAACGGATGTACACGACAGTGATACGATACTTGCTACAGAAGATGTTCCTTGAAGATCTGGTTCAAAGTATCGATGCCGACCAGGTATTTCACAAGTCATCAGCCGCAACCCCTGTAGGCTGGCTTTACAACTTGAAGACGAAAGATTCAATGGTGAAAGGAAAACATAACCGTAACATCTGGTAACATCTCAGACGAATCATCATCTTTCAATCCCCTGTCACAATGCTTCCATACTTGACACCCGTGTGGAAAGATCACGCAGTTCGTGTACCTTCAATTTTCAAGGCCTCTGGGACCCAGAGATGATGAACCTCGCACATCTGATGTTCGACAGAGCCGCTCCTTCGCATCTGATTCTACGTACGACCGAATCCGTGAATATAGAAGCTGTCGTTATCGATGTACGACGCACCTCGTTCGAATCAGTGGTTATGTCCATGACTGATTCCGCTCGGGGATATGTTCGCACAACATTATGGGCAGCCTGAGGGGTGAGCGCTTGAGCTCCGAGTCTCCGACCCATAACCTGCCCGAGTCCTGCCATCCTTTTGAATCACAAGTAAGACAGCATCCTTCATATGACCACCAGTTGTTCGATGATCAGCGGACCAGATGTTTGCTTTATGCAGAGTATCCAAAGAACTATATGTTATTGGGTTCAGTGGCACTCGGTCACGATATTCAATACTCGCACTCACGCCTCAGGCCTCAGGTTCCATCGTCCGAGTCGAGGAAAGCATTTAACGTGCAAAGTGCCGGAATACATCGTTGGGTACATCCTCCTACAACTCGAGCTTCGAACGTTCAGAATGACTGGTTAAGCCATATGATGAAGTTGACCATTCAGGCGGTCGCAATTGCGGGAAGAGGACGTGAGGCTTCCAACACCAGATTGTGTTCGCTAGAAATTGTACAGACTAGATCAAGAGGTATTCGACATTATCAATTGCAACATTTCAAAAAAAAAAAATCAAAAAAATAGTACACGTGTGGGGTACACGAGTGGCAGGCGGGGATCGAGATACTTAAGTTATTTGTTCGAGGTCACGGACTCGGGAGCGGGAGCGGGATCCTGTAGATTTAAGTATAGTATTTCTTCCAAAAGAGTCAACGAATGTCATAGATCCTCGATGAGTATCTTCGTCTTCGGATGAATCCACGTAAAGTCAGCCTGAGTAACTCCACGAGTCACGATGCATAGACACACCTCGTTCTGGTCAGGAGTCATGTCCCCATCTGATTCTGCGCGAATAGTGATTGGTATAACATGGATAGAATGGGGACCATGTTGAGATTGGATATCAAATGATCTGTCGTTCCAGATGATAGCAGTCATTTCTGGATGAGATTGGGTGGTGACAACGAGTCGAAAGTTCAGAGACGCCAGCAGGGAGTTTGCATAGCTGTACGTCTTTAACTACGGGCGATGATGATCAAAAACACTGATAACATACAGTTTGGATACAGCATAAAACCTGATTCAATATCAGCGATGACACCGCCAACACCTTTCCACGATACTCACACAGCAATATGATAAAAGTGAAAGTCTCCCTTATGAATGACACCGAGGACCAGCTCTAGTAGTGCCGTTATCGCTGTCACCAGACCAGTCTCCATGGCCAACCGTATCAGCCTGACCAGGATAGACTTGTCACCTCCAACGTGAAATTTGTAAGGCCAGAGCTGTATAGCATGTGCAATGAGTCCAAAAGAAGCAAAAGGTGACATAAGAAGACGTACGCTTGATACCATGAATAGTGCAATTGTGAAATCGCATACGACACTACTTCCGAGCCAGGTCTGCCAGACTCATCTGTCTTCCTGATGACATGACGCGATAAGCACACTTACCACCAGCAGCGGGGAGATTTTCCATGAACTTGCGTATGAAGGGGATAGATCATGCTGGGAAAGAATTTAGCTAGACGGCGATGACAAATGTTTCAACTCACGGAAATCCCAACATATATGACACTGGCAAGTTGGAGCAGGGAAAGCTGTATAAGTCCACCGTTAGTGCTCGAGATAATCCCAATTGTTGGATTCAATATACTACCATCATTATCGGAAGAGTGATCAAGCAAGATTTTCGAAGGGATGATATCCTCCAGCAATAGAAACCATGGGTCAACGTAGTCACTTCTCTCGGTTAGATATTATCGCGTTGGAATGTTTTTGCCACTTACCAAGTCCAGTGGTGACTGCTAAGGCAGTGAGTGTCCAATCCACCCCGAATTGGTTGACATTCAAGTTGCCATTACTATCACTATAGATAGGCGAAGTAGATGATTTCCAGAAGTCGTAAAACGTGAGTACAGTGATCAACGTCTCTAGGAGAAGGACGCTGGCAACTGGGAAAATCGAATACAATGAGTCGCAGCCTCCTAAAGACAACAACTGCAGCAATTACCTAAAGCTTTGATAGCACTTCGGTCATCTGGGAATCTAGTATAGTAGATATCTAAGACTCAGCGTTAGTGAGCGCATCATGTGCGTGTGGATGTAAGAAGGCACACACAGGATTGGACAACAAGAGCTCCCATCAGACCGGGGCATAGCGCATACCCGATGACCTATACATCATGAACAAAATGTATGCTAACGAGTGGACAGAAACTCACGAATGGTCCATTGCTGTTGTAGCAAGGAAAATTTAGTTTTGCGAAGCCCAGGATTGAT